>PVIH01006678.1:0-108362 GCA_004025045.1 Sigmodon hispidus
CCCTCAACTGAAGAATGGATTAACAAACTGTGGAACATCTACACAATGGAATACTACTCAGCAGTAAGAAAAAATGATATCCTAAAATTCACAGGCAAATGGATGGATTTGGAGAATATCCTCCTGAGCGAAGTATCACAAACTCAGAGAGATAAGCAGGGGATGTACTCACTCACTAGTGGTCTCTAAACAAACAAACAAGAAAAAAAGCCAAACATGCCCATGTGGCAAACCACAGCCACCGAACAGCTTGGGATCAGAAACACCCTGGACTGACCCTTCAAACTCCAGCCCAACTATAGGAACACCTGACTCACTCTTGAGGGAGGGGGGAACAGAACTGGATTTGGCCAGGAGTGGAGACTGATCCAAGCATTATTGGGTCAGTGGGACCATAGGACTGTCTGCTCCCTGCCCAGGGAGGGGATGGGGAGTTGCAGTGAAGAAAAATGACCAGATGTGGTGGGAGGGGGAAGAGACCTTGAATAAGGATATACAGGGATGGAAAAGAAAATTCAGAGGGAAAGCTGAACACAAAGAAAATATATGTGTAGCAATTTTATTTGTATCTCCACCCTTGATAAGCCATGCTTATGATTCTTATCCTCTGTATAGTTATTGTTAACTCTTCCGCATTTTAAATTTTTTTTACTGTTTTTTTTTTGATAAATACAAAATAAAGAAGGAAGAAAAAAAAAGAATAAATAATTCAAGAGTTTAGTGTAAATATTAACCATTTCAATGGATGGATCTTGATAGGAGCTGAAGAAAGCAATGAAGGAATAAAATTTATTTTAATTAAAATGTATTTAAATAAATAAACATTGAAATCAATAAATATTTTTAAACATAGTACTATAACATATGTGGAAAAGACATATGTTTTAAAAAATGTAAAAAACAACAAAATATTTGAGGAGGAGGCACCAGGGTAAGGAAATACAGTGAACCCATATCTTAGGTAATTCTCTCTTTTTTTTTTTTAATCAACTTGCATATTTATGAAAGTTTTTATTTTTATTTTTTATTTCTAATTTTTTATTATGAATAAAGTCACATTTTTTTATCCATTTACATCACTGTTCAAACTCCCTTCCCCCTCCCACCCCTTCCAGTCACTCTCTCTTCTCCACATCTATTTATCTCCTCCCCAGCAAAAACAGGCAGTCCCAAGGTCCCAATATGGCTTAGTTTAGCATCCACTCCTGGCAGATCCACTTTTCTCATCCCAACATCAAGAATGGGTCAGGCGTTCCTCTGGAGGGAGTGGGCACCAAGGTAATTTTCTTATAGAAACTTTACATTTTAATTAATTAATTTACTCTTTTCAGGCAAGAACTATTTGAAACACTGTTCTAATATAAAAAAGTGACCAAAGAAGAAAATATATCATCAAATATATGAATCAAGCACACAGTAACTCAAATGAGATCCCCAAATTATTTAAGTATCAAATGTTCCGTGATTTTGAAAGGAATAACTGTGGTCTGAAACAAATCAATAGTGCCACTAAACATTGGAATGATATAGTGCCAGTAAATAAATACATCACAATAGAAGTGAGTCAATATTTTAGAAAGAATTATGAAAAAATATTTATTTTTCTTAATAGAATAGAAGCATATAAGCATGCTTGTTATTGTCTTAAAGAACTCTCAGAGGAACTATATATTTGAATATATCTGTTTATATGATTCATATATACATATCATAGGTGACAAGAATAATTAATTAGAAATACATTTTCAATATTTAGGTTTAAGTTTAAGCATGGAAAAAGCACAAATCCTCTTCTGATGCTTTAGTATACTTCATAAATTGTAAATTTTATACTTACATTTTAATTAACAAGTGCCAAGTAATCTAATGTTAACTGAAGAGGTGGACAACATCTTAGAATTAATTACTCCTTCAGCAAGAAATGTATTGAACAGCAGATAATGTTAAAAATATTTCTAGAAACATTTATAGTTTGTCAGTAAGATTTATATGTATCTAGGCAGTACTTCCAAATGTATAATACTACTACCTAACTTTTTAAGTGCTAGGGTTCCAATTATATTTCAGTACATGCACTAAACAATTCCTTTTGTATTCATTTATAATATTTTTCACTAAAATAATTCTTTTCTTGAATGTTTTATAGCTAAGATGTACTTGTGGTTATTCTTTTAAAGTTGTGTACTCATGTACAAAATTATTTTATTTCTATACCCCTTCTTGCAGCCTACCCATGCATGTAGAAATTGAAAATAAAAATAGTCTCACTTATATTGGGCTGTGCCTCTGTTTTGTAAGCCAAAATTTGATTGGGGTTGCAAAACTTTTTTCTAAGTTCTAAAAAAAGTAAAGGAAAGAAAAAGTTATAAATATAAGACAATGCTAATCATTAATGAGATAAAACTCAAGCCAAATTGAAGTACCCACTCTTCTTAATTAGTCTATTAATAAAAAAGATCCTAGAGGCAGGAGTATCTGGAACAAAAGGAATTTTTACATCTATATGATGGACTGTAAATTATTGTATTCATTAAAGAAGAAATAATGTATGAAGGTACAATTTAAATGGTGCGTATATGTATTGGGGATTTTCTTTGTGTTATCAACCAGCTTCCAAATAAAACATGGACATTTATTATTATTTATGAATCTTGGCCCTGTCTTAGATCTGTACCATTAGCTCTTTAAGCTTAAATTAACCTGTTTCTATTAATTTACATGTTGCCTTGGGGCTTTTTTTCTTTCTTTCATACTGTAGTCCAACTTTCTTGCTTCCTCTGTGTCTGAATGACTGACCCCTGGCATCTCACTGTTGTCCCTAGGCTCAATTCCTCCTCCTACTTACTCTCTTTCCAGAAATTCTATCTATATCTTCTCCATTGCTATTGAACATTCAGCTTTACATTAAACCTTCGGGTTCCTTAGGTAGGCAAGGTAAAAAAGCAACCCATCTTTATATAATTAAATATTTCACAGCACAAATGCAATGCATCTTTACAAAGTTAAAAAATTCTTCACAACATAAGCAAATGCATCACATTTGTATGTAGTTAGGGAAATGCAACACATATTCGCATACCTAAGCATATCTTATGCAGTAGGTATGTAAGTAAGGAAAAATAAATATTACTTGCAAGAGGGAGCTGTGTTTTTTTTTTTTTTCCCAGTAGTAGTCATGATTGGAAAGAAAACAAATTTAAAAATCTTTCAACAGAAAGTAAATGGATAAAGAAAATGCAAAATGCATAGTAAAATATTATTCAGCAAAATTATGTCATGTAGTTTGTGTAACTTGATTGAAGCTGAAAGACACTTCGATAGCTCAAGAGTTGACTCATAATAGAGAGATTATTCTTATAGAAGAGGGAAAAGATTTTACTTGGGATTAAAATTTTCTCAAATGATACAAAATTTCAATTAGAGAGGAAGAAACATCTTATCAGATGACTAATATAATGACTATAAATAATAGTAGTTATCTTCTTTGAAATCCTGGCTGGTTTTTCCATTTTATAAATATATGTTAAATTTAAATGCTGATGTAACATTTTGTAGATGTTATTTACAGCTATTATTGTATAAAATATTCATCTTATATATTTAGATGTGAATATGTGCATATTAATTGAATTAATGAGTCAATTTTTCATAGATCAGTGTTAGCTGTCTTTGGACACAGGGAACAAATCTACCTAATGTAATGAAGGAACTTATGGTCTGGTTGTCTGGTTGTGTGGATCTATTTAAAATCTAATTCATTTTTCCTCTTTTGCTTTTGTGATATTCAAATTGAGATTTGTTAAATCCTAAAGCTTCTCTTAGCATGTCTTTCATTCATTTTAGTATCTCATCTTGTAGTTGAACCTGGGCTATCTGTATGAAGACAGACAAGTATGTGCTGAATATCCCAGGCATGAACCACCACATTTGTCTGATTATACTTTTCTACCTCAATACACTGCAAGTATTTTTTGAATTTATAAGATGACCAAAATTTCAGAACTCAAAATAAAATTGCACTCCTCTACACACTTATTAGTTTATTCATATTTCCTATAATATTATTATTGTTAGTCATAAGTAAATTTATTCTATATTAAAAGCTAAAATTTTCTTTTTGTGCTTTTGTGTTTAATTTGAAAGTGTTGAACTATAACACATTCTAATCTCTTTAATTCATCCGTTATTTACCTTCTCTGAAAAGGTTATCATTTTGATAATTGATTCTCTCACTTTTTTGTATTAAATGTTAATTTTTAGTAGCTTAAGAAAGGGGCATAATTAGAGTTTATGAATATTCGGGAATCCAGGTGTTGGCTTTTAAGAAATGAATGTTTTTGATTAGTCAGGTGAATATCTTTTAACACTTTCTTCCCTCTTTCTTTGTGGACTTTGATGACAGAATTCAGTGATTGTTATTGTCCTACATTTGAGCTTATATCTATGCCCAATAACATGTATTGTTTTGTTAATGTGAGTATTGTAAAGTATACAATGTGTATTTAATGATGAGTTACATGCAGTAAGTTTATTATTTTAGAAATTATATTTCTGCTATAAGAATTATATTTTCTTATACTATATTCCATAATATCATATATATTGCTATCAGGTCTTTTAGCAAATTATATTTTCTGAGTCATTTTTGCCTATATCTAGGCTTAAAATTTAAACTGTACATTATAAGTTTCATTTAATTGTTCCTTCTACTTATGTTAATTTTATTGCTTTTTCATAAAGATTGATTGAAGATAAAGATTAAAATGTTTCAGAGAGGTCAATGTGTCACTTCTGGTTTCTGAAAGCTTATTTGTGGTATTGCCAGTGCAGAATATTTTGACATTTCTGTTTGAATAGATATCAAGAAAAACACATTCCTTCAATTTGGGTTTCATTCATGTCATGGCCTACTGACATCTTAATAGAATATAATACATGTCTAGCATGCCAGGAATTTAATACCAGGACTTTACTTCAGCATTGAGCTATGTTACTCATATATTTTCACTTTAACATCACTTCTTTCTTGCTTAGATTTTATATAGCCAACCCATGAACATTATCACATTAGTAAATAGGCATTTTGGTGAGCATGCAGTCACATCCATGGAACTGATTTTATCATACCATACTATTTTAAACTCAAAACATGTCCCACCACTGACTTAACCAATATTAGTAGAGTATGATATTTGATCCAAAAGTATAAACCTAATATCAATTATACATAATAAGAACTTAATATTTTATTAATATCATCCTATCTATTCTCATTGACTTACAATGTTTATACATTTTGTCTAGATTATATAAAATAAAATCTCAGTAGTACACAAATATATATAGATACATATAATTATTTCTGAATAATGAAGATAGTAGTTTCATGATAAACCATTGCAAAATCATATCTAAAGTATTTAATTATATAAATGTCCCATTCTAACATGCAGAAAGAACAGATTTTGTTATAATTTATTGGGACAGAATTTAAACTAGATAAAATTTTACTTGAACTAAATAGCAAGTTTCTTTAAAATATATTTTACATTTATTTATTTTTTGTGTGTTCATAATATATGTATGTAGATGTGTCATTGCATATATGTGGAGGTCAAATAACAACATTTTGTTTGAGGCTATGACTCTGTCCTTGTTCCTTGTGTGTTATAGGTGTCAAACTCAGGTTTTTAGGCTAGGCCACATTAACTTACCCCCTGAGCTAGTCTCATGACGTAACTTTTGTCATTTGAATATAAATATATATTTTCCTATATGTATATATGTTTATTAGAAACAAAACAAATGGGACAAAAATCTAAGTATTTATTTTTTTTCTTACATCTTTATTGATTGATTAACTCCTTCACAAATCTATTTATGTATTCATTAATTCTGATTGCACACACTATTATTTTCCTTTCTTTATTCTCCTGCAAAGAAAAAGCTTCCTCTTTCTAAATAGACTTCCTATCAGAAATAATGTCTTTTTGCTTATTTGTGTTTGTGTTTTGTGATTCACTGGATGTAATTAGTGCTTCCCATCTTAACTGGACATGAATGTAGAGCTATCTACTGGATCATAAGTGCTTCATCATGTTCTACACCAGTGTAAACAATGAGTCTAGGAAGGGGATGGTATGGATGGCCAATGTAGTATTTCAGCAGTCAAAGATTATGTTCTCTCAGAACCTTGACAAACCCTGGGTGTCTACATTAACCACTGTTTGTTGTAAAGAGAGACTTTTCTGTCTGATGATGAAGAAATCACTAGTTTACAGATATCTACATGAATACTTAAAAGGTATTTCATTAGTAAAACAAAATAAATTGCTTCACACTTAAGATCTTGGGATGTGTGTGCCATGGTACTTTGAAAAGGTTCACAGTATTGGGATTTAACTTTTTTTGAGTATCAGCTGAATATCTGGACAGAACATGTTGATTATCCCATAATAGCATGCCACTATTGAACAGAGACATATCATGCCTCACAGTTCTGTGTACTGTAATTAAGAGCTCATGTTTAAGAAATTGGTTTTTCTTCCTCAGCATCCTGATTATAACCTCTCCGAGATATGGAAGCTACCCAACAAGAAAGAAATTCAAATCACAGTTCTAGCAAGATTTCTCTATTTCCTGTCTTCAAAGTTTGTGGTTTCTTCAGAAACAGGTTTTTACTACCTGCTAATGGTTGAATAATGAATGTAATATTAATAACATTTTGTTTTGGGAGATCCTTGGAGCTTTTGACACACAATTCATAGGGAAGTATCATATACCTATAATTAATAACCCATAAAGAAAACTTCTAACTTAAAAAATAATAATTGAGAAGTTTAAAGATTTCTTTTTCAAATCAATAATAAATTCTTGAAAATAGTGAATATTAAGCTTTAACAAATATTTACATAAGACTTTGTTATGATCCAAAATTTTGAACATTTGTAAAAGATGAAACTACATTTTCAATTTAAGTAATCTTGTAACTATGAGGTATTAATATCTAGGATTTAAGTAAGTAAAGCTGTAGGCTTATATGTCCTTCACAAATATATGGTATTTGCTTTATAGACTAATAAATACTTTAAAATGTATAAAGTTCAATAGCAAAATAGTCTCACAAATTATAGTCTCCATAGTATATAAATTTAAATACAGTAAAGTGAAATTATCAATGACACTTGAATTAAGCATTGCTTGTTGCCAAGATTAAGCAACATGTACATGATGTAAAATATCAATCCCTATGAACATCAATCATTTCTTTATCTAGATATTTTCTGAATATTTTCTAGAGATTTTGATATGAATAATATTCTATAATTATCAGCTATCACTCTATTTAAAAGAACACACCAAAACGTCATATATTTTCCTAAACACAATTTACCAGTCATTGAGTGACCCATCTCCATCCTTCTATTTTCTATTTCTATGTGTCCATACTAAACAGTATACTCATAATGTCAATAAACTTAAACAACATTAATGCTGGGAATATCATCATTAAATCTCATCTTTGCTTGTCGAAGAGATTCTCTTTGAAAGACATGTATGGTTTTATAAAAGAAATATATCTTAAGGGCTTTAAATATAAATATACCAAATATTTAATAATAGTTGTAGAGAAATTAAATCATGGAAACAATTGTATAATTTTCTACAACAAAAGGGAAAGTATTGATTTCTCCATATACTTTATGAAGTGGAATTATAAAAGCGCTCTCAAGGAATTTTAAATTTTCTCACATAGCTTTCTAATTTTTTTAGTACTTTTTTAGTACTTTTACATTAAATAGCAGCAAAAAATAATGCATCCATATATAACCTAATATGATATGATACTGATTATGAGTTAATTTATATTCTTTATACAAAATTGGCCAGCAATCTAAGCTTTAGCACATTTTCCACAATCTTTTGATTTTCTTTCCCCCATTATTTCAGCATTCCTTACATTCCTTAACAATATAACTCATTTACATTCTGTAATGTCTTTGTCCTCATTCTTTTTCTCTTTTCTAGTTGAACTCTTATGCAAACGTGTGGTCAATAGATTATTGATTCTAAGAAATGACACTCATGGTGTGGTTACCAGGTGATTGTTGTGATTGAACCTGTCTCCCTTGATCATATTGAAAGAACACCACGCCTTATTTGTTTTGCAACAACAAATTCTAAAGATTGATATTATGTACTTCTAAGGTCTTTTGTTGTTGTTTTGTTTTTGTGTTTGTGTTATGATTTAAGTTTCTATTGTTAGTTTCTGTGGAAATAAAATCCACATTTTGATAATTCCTATTTGTTAGGAAATACCAGCACCAGGACTAGCAGTTGCCACAAATTCTCACAAGGACCTTTACTGAGTTCTACATAAAAGTTTTCCTAAAGTTTCTGGCTCATGCTTTCCCAATTTACATGAGAGGAAATCCATTTAATTTAATTTGTCATTTTGTGTAAGAAAAAGTAGCTAAATCATTTAGTCCTACTGGATATGTGTAATTTAGACATACTATAAGGTCTGTATCACACCAAATAATGCAGTATTTTATAATAGTAATTGAAATATGCTATTATGTTCTCAGTTCCAGAATATCTGCAATAAGAATAGATTTATGTACTGCAATTTTCTCTGTCATTATCATCTTTACCATGAGAATGAGGTGCTACAAGTTTAATGGCTTGTGCATTTTGTCACTTATATGATCCTACTATACAACTTTGACCTTTTCAGTGTTCTCTGATTTGATTGGCCATTCATTGCCTTTTCCTTTTTACTTTCTGTCCCACTACCCATTAGGGAAGACGCAAAATGAATAGAAAATTAAAGTACAGAATATTGAAAAGGTCAAAGGAGTAAAATATGTTATCTCTCCTCAGAACATATCAGATACTAACCAGTCTTGCAGTTGTTTAACAAAGACAAGGATATATAGGGTTACTATATATATATATAAAAAAAAGCAAGACAACAAAATCTCTATAGTGAAGTCAACAATTTACCAAATATTGGAGTTTTTGTTCATTTTAAGTAGAAGCACATTTAAAACATGAAAAAAAATATTTAACATAATTTGACAAGTTAGTCTACTTCTTTGGAAGTTGCTTCAGCACCTGCACATTGATACCCAGCCGAACACTTTCAATAAAATAATTACTTACAACACTCTGAATATCTGCTTTTGACACTGAAACAGAATTTAACCTATTTCACTGCAATGGAATACTGTCATTATGTAATATTTACTAGGTGTTCTAATTTCAGTTCTGTTGCTCTGATTATATACTCTGTCAAATAAAAGCAACACAAGATGATATGGTTCATTTGGCTGGCTGACAGTGCCATGTTACAGTCCATTATATGGAGCGGTAAAGTCTAAATGCTCACCTATGATATCCACAATTAAGGGAAGAGAGGCATGAATACATTTATGTTTTTAATCTTCTTTCTGTCTTTAGGTTTTGCCTGTCCTGTAAAGTTAAGGAGTCCCTGCCTTGGTAATGATTCTACCAAAAATTAACAGTGTTTTACCACATTGATTACAATCAGGAACCACAGAGAAGCCTAAAAACCAAATTGATAATGAAAATTTCTCATAAAGAAAATCTCCACCACACTCTAGATTGTGTCAAAGCCATTGAATCATGTAATGGTATCCCAACATCTAATGCACATTTATGTTGCTCTCCTTTAAAAAACTGATGTACTCTTATATTTATGGTTGTGAGCCAAACCTTTAACGACTGAGCTATCGCACCGGACTCACTCTTGTGGGAGGGGGGAGAAAACTGCATCTGCCAGGAGTGGAGGCTGAACTAAGCAATATTGGGGCAGTGGGACCATGGGACTGCCTGCATCCTGCCCAGGGATGGGATGGAAATTTGTGGAGAAGAAAGAATGACCTGATGTGGTGCGAGAGTGTAGGGACCTTGAATAAGGATATACAAGGTTAGAAAGTGTGACTTCTTTGTTCATAATAATAATAATAATAAAGGGAAAAAAGAAAAACAGAAGTTAAATATTAGACAATTTGTGTCTAAAACTATGTATAATCAAATTGTTATAATTTCATCATTTATTGATTTAAAAGCTTGTATGACAAGGACTGTCATGACATGACAAAAAATGCAATTTCCTAGATAACTATTGGCTGACTACATATGCTTATACCTGGAAAAATGCAACTGTTAAAACTAATTTTCAAATTAAAACTCTGGAGACTCAAAAAAAAAAAAAAAAACTGATGTACTGATGTACTCATACAGTGCACCAGAGGAAAAAACTCATTTTATTTGATGAAATATCCAATATATGTACCATCCTTTGATAAATAAAAAAACAAACAAATAAAATCCCCACTAAAAATATCAGTTTACTGGCTTGGCCATGTTAATACATTTGCATTGTAGCCAATTTCTATCTCCTTTTAGCAAATGTGTTTAAGTTGTTTTAGATGAGTTCTACTCATTAGAAGAATCGTATTACAAAACAATCAAATTTATTAAATTTTTCCAGGTACTTTCAAGATAGCCTTTTAACAGTATATCATGAACCCCAGTCAATAGAAATAATAGTAATAATTTCTTAAAAACTGGTTCTTTCCAGAAATCAGTGTAGGAACACATTAATTTGACATTCAGTATTTGTATAAGTAGTTGTCTTTGTATTGACTAGACCTAAGTGATTTTCTATATATATGAATGCACATTAATTAATTTCTTTTAATTTGGTCCATTTCATAATGTGACCTTTACTTGACTAATTATTACAAAGTATACACCAAAAGGATATCATTCTGATTATTAAAGTACCACATTTTATACATTTGACAAATATAGTAAGGGATGACTACTCATTTTAACTCTAGGGGGCTTGTGTGCATTTAAAAAGCTCATGTATAAAACGCCATCGTGTTAATAAGTAATTAAATTTGAAGTGTTTTTTTTTAATGTTATGAGTGTTTTATTTCTTTTCTTTTTATTATTATTATTACTACTATTATTATGAACAAATAAGTCACGCTTTATATCCCTGTATATCACTATTCAAAGTCCCTTCCCCCTCCTGCCACAACATATCATTTTTTCTTCTCCACATCTCCCCATCCCCTACCTGGAGAGGCAGCAGACAGTCCCATGGTCGCACTGACCCAATATTACTTAGTTCAGTCTCCACTCCTGGCAGATCCAGTTTTGTCTCCCCTCCTTCAAGAGGGAGTGAGGTGTTCCTTTGGTTGAGTGGCATCTGAAGGGTCAGTCCAGGGTGTTTCTGATCCCAAGCAGTTCAGTGGTTGTGGTTTGAAGCTTGGGCATGCTTGGATTTTTTCTTCTTTGTTTGTTTAGAGAATACTAATGAGTGAGCGCATCCCCTGCTTATCTTTCTGAGTTTGTGATACCTCACTCGGGAGAATATTCTCCAAGTCCATCCATTTGCCTGCAAATTTTAGGATATCACTTTTTCTTACTGCTGAGTAGAACTCCATTGTGTAGATGTACCACAGTTTGTTAATCCATTCTTCAGTTGAGGGACATCTAGGTTGTTTCCAGGTTCTTGCTATTACAAATAATGCTGCTATGAACATAGCTGAGCTAATGCCTTTGCAGTATGACTGTGCATCATTAGGGTATACACACCCACAAGTGGTATTGCTGGGTCCTTGGGGAGATTGATTCTCAATTTTCTGAGAAACCGCCATACTGCATTCTAAAGTGGCTGAACAAGCTTAAACTCCCACCAACAATGGAGGAATGATCCCCTTGCTGATCATCCTTTCCAGCGTAGGCTGTCATTTGTGCCTTTTATCTTTGCCAATCCAACAGGTGTTAGGTGGTATCTCAAAGTTGTTTTGATTTGCATTTCTCTGATGGCTAAAGATGATGAGCACTTTTTCAGGTGCCTTTCAGTCATTTGTAGTTCCTCTGCTGAGAATTCCCTTTTAGATCTGAACCCCACTTTTTCATTGGGTTATTAAAGGTTTTGGGCTCTAGATTCTTGAGCTCTTTATATATCTTAGAGATCAGTCCTCTATCACTTGTAGGGTTGGTGACCATCGTTTTCCATTCTGTAGGCCTTCCCTTTTTCCTATAGACAGTGTCCTTGGCTTTACAGAAGCTCCTTAGCTTCAGGAGATCCCACTAATTGATTGTGGTCTTAGTGTCTGTGCCACTGGTGTTATATTTAGGAAGTGGTCACTTGTGCAAATTTGTAGACTGTATTTCCCACTTTCTTTTCTATCAAGTTCAAAGAGGCTGGGTTTATGTTGAGGTCTTTGATCCACTTGGATTAGAGTTTTGTGCAGGGTGACAGACTTGGATCTATTTGCATTTTTCCACACACTTCTATCCAGCTATGCCAACACCATTTGTTAAATATACTATCTTTTTTCTATTGAATGTTTTGGGCCTCTTTGTCAAAGATCAGGTGTTCATAGGTTTTTCGATTAGTGTCTGGATCCTCAATTCTATTCAATTGATACACAAGTCTGTTTTTATGCCAGTACATGCTGTTTTTATTACTGTAGCTCTATAGTATAACTTGAAGTCAGGGATGGTGATACCTTTGAGGTTCTTTTGTTGAGTAAAATTGTTTTGACAATCTTGGCTTTCCTGTTATTCCAAATGAAATTGATTATTGTTCTTTCAAGGTCCAAAAAATATTGTGTTGGGATTTTGATGGGCAGTGCGTTGAATCTGAAGATTGCCATTGGTAGAATTGCCATTTTTACTGTGTTGATCCTACCTATGCAGGAACACCAGTAGCACAGACACTAAGATCAACAATCAATAAGTGGGATCTCCTGAAGCTAAGAAGCTTCTGTAAAGCCAAGGAAACTGTCAATAGGATAAAACAACAGCCTACAGAATGGGAAAAGATTTTCACCAACCGTGCTAGTGATAGAGGACTGATCTCTAAGGTATATAAAGAACCCAAGAATTTAGAGCCCAAAACCTTGAAAAATCCAATCAAAAAATGGGATTCAGATCTAAAAAGTGTATTTTCAGCAGAAGAATTACGAATTGCTGAAAGGCACCTGAAAAAGTGCTCATCATCTTTAGTCATCAGAGAAATACAAATCACAATAACTTTGAGATACCACCTGATACCTGTTATATTGACTATGATAAAAGACACAGAGAATCGCCTATGCTGGAAAGGATGCGGAGGAAGGGGAACACTCCTCCATTGTTGGTGGGAGTTTAAGCTTGTTCAGCCACTTTGGAATGCAGTATGGCAGTTTCTCAGAAAATTGAGAATCAGTCTCCCCAAGGACCCAGCAATACCACTTGTGGGTGTGTATACCCCAATGATGCACAGTCATACTGCAAAGGCATTAGCTCAACTATGTTCATAGCAGCATTATTTGTAATAACAAGAACCTGGAAACAACCTAGATGTCCCTCAACTGAAGAATGGATTAACAAACTGTGGTACATCTACACAATGGAGTACTACTCAGCAGTAAGAAAAAGTGATATCCTAAAATTTGCAGGCAAATGAATGGACTTGGAGAATATTCTCCTGAGCGAGGTATCACAAACACAGAAAGATCAGCAGGGGATGTACTCACTCATTAGTG
Organism: Sigmodon hispidus; assembly: GCA_004025045.1. Classification (NCBI taxonomy): domain Eukaryota; kingdom Metazoa; phylum Chordata; class Mammalia; order Rodentia; family Cricetidae; genus Sigmodon; species Sigmodon hispidus. The sequence goes on from PVIH01006678.1 coordinate 13,581, forward strand.
GTCTCTAAACAAACAAACACGAAAAAATCCAAGCATGCCCAAGCTTCAAACCACAAACACTGAACAGCTTGGGATCAGAAACATCTTTGACTGACTTCTTGAATCCCACTCCCCCTAGTGGAACACCTGACTCAGTCTTGAGGTTGTAGGGAGAAAACTGGATCTGCCAGGAGTGGAGGCTGAACTAAGCAATATTGGGACAGTGGAACCTTGGGACCACCTGCCGCCTGCTTGGGTGGGGGGGGATAGGGAATTGTTTAGAAGAGAGTATGATCTGAGGGGTTGGGATGGGAAAGGACCTTGAATAAGTATATACAGGATAGAAAGTGTGACTTCTTTGTTCATAATAAATATATAAATAAATACATACATACATACATAAAAAAGTGCTGAATTCATAACCTTTTAGTTGTGGTTTAGTCAATGCCTAGATTATCTTCTCATTCTTATTGCTACATCTATATAAACATTCAGCTTCTAATGTTATCCCCATTTCCTCTCATGTTATAAAAATTATAATCTTCTATTCATTTGCATTACATATCTTGTATGAATGGCAATAACATATGTTCCCATGTTGCTCATTTTATTTAAAAAGGCTTCTTATCCATTATATCCCAGCTCATCCTTCTTTCCTTTCTCCACATCTTTTCAAGTCCTCCCTCAGCCTCTCTCATCCATTCTCCAAAATGGGTAAGGAGTCCAAAGTTGGATCAGTTCAGTCTGGTACATTCATCTGAGGTAGGTCCCATTCCCTTATCCAAATATTAGTGCTGGATTAGGTATTCCTCTGAAGGAAATGGACTCTAAGGTGCCAGTTCATGCAAAGGAACATAGTCTGATCCTATTCCATGAGCTTCCATATTCTGCTCATTCCATTTGACAGTCATCTACCTTTGGAGGGTTTAGTTTATTTTCCTGAAGATTCCCTAGTGGTTATTTCTGATTCATCATGCTCCCAATAGTTCCAGCCAGCCTTCTCTGTGGGTCTCCTCATCATGATCCTGATCTCTTTGCTTATATAGACTCTCTCTTTCTTGGACTGTACTGTGAGCTCAACCAAGTGCTTAGCAATTGATTTATAATTTTGCCTCTATCAATTGCTGGATGAAGGTTCTATAATGACACTTATGGTGGTTATTCATTTGATTACAGGGGAAGTCCTATGTAGGCACCACCTCCACTATTGGCTGGATTCCTAGCCAGGGATATCCTGTGGATTACTGGATATATCCCTCTCACATAGCCAATTTCCAACCCCACAGTGCCTCCCACTATTAAGATATCTGTCTCTATTTCTTGATGTTTGTTCCTCCTCTCACTCAGTTATCTCTTTCTCTCATAATTTGTTCCCACCTCTCCATTGTTGTTACCACTTATGATCTAAATTTAGTCAGGATATCTCTATTTTTTTCTTCCTAGCAGGATCTATTGATGTCTCTCTTAAGTTCCTTCTGATCGCAAGTTGTTCAGGGGTTGTAGTTTGCAGTCTGGATAATCTTTACTTTTTGTCTAAAATCCATGTATGAGTAAGTACATACCATGCCTACTTTTCTGAGTCTGTGTTACCTCACTCAGGATGATAATCTTTAATTCCATTCATTTGTTTGAAAATTTGAGGATGTCTTTTTTATTTTCTGCTGAGTAGTACTCCATTGTGTAAATGTACCACAATTTTGTTAACTCTTCAGTTGAGGGGCATTTAGGTTGTGTCCAGGTTCTGGCTGTTATAAATAATGTTTCTTTAAACATAGTTTCACAAATGACCATGGTGTAGGAATATTTTTTCCTTTATGTATATGCCCTGTAGTGGTATTTCTGGATCATTGGGGAGATTGATTTCCAGTTTTCTGAGGAACCATCATATTGTTTTCCAAAGTGGTTGTACAAGTTTACAATCTCACCAGAAATGGAGGAGTGTTCCACTTGCTCCACATACCCTCCTTTATAGAAAGTCATCTCTGCTTTTGTTATTAGCCATTTTGACAAATATAAGATGGTATCTCAGAGTTGTTTTGATTTGCCATTCTATGATGGCTAAGGATTCTTTAAGTTTCTTTCCATCATTTGTAATTCTGTTGAGAATTTCCATTTCAACCCTGAACCCAATTTTTAAATTGGATTATTTGCTGTTTTGGCCTGTAGTTTCTTGAGTCTTGTAATTATTTTATAGATCAGTCTTCTGTCAGGTGTGGGGGTGAGAGATGGCTTAGTGGGTAAAGTACTTATTTTGGAGTAAATTTCAAAGCTAGAAATCTAGAGAGAGAGGCAATGAGTGGATAATAGGTATTTAAGGAAGGAAGATGAGAAATGAAAGTAGAGTAAAGACATATAGTATATAAAATAGTTCAAAGAGTCCGGGACCGGATGCTGACTGCAGAGCATGTCCCAGCCCACTCTGTAGCAGGCAGAGATAAACTCTGACTGCCATGGTCCCCCAAGCTGCTGCTGAGGGAATTTGTATGGTAACCCACCTCCAACTGAGCAAACAGATAAGGACTGGGGACCCTGAAGGACAGACTCAGACCACGCCCAGAGGTGAGGAGGGGTCAGCACGCCCAAGCACCTGTATCCCTGCCAGGGAGAGTTGAGCTCCCATTGGTTCTGGTTCCGGGACCGGGTGCTGTCTGCAGAGCTTGTCCCTGCACATTCTGTAGCAGGAGGAGATAAACTCTGACTGCTATGGTTTCCCCAGCTACTGCTGAGGGTGTTTACACTGCCACCATACTGCTTCCAATTGGTCAAACAGAGAAAGAATGAAGACTTGAAATTCAGTCTCCAGCACAGTGCAGAAGTAGTGATTGAGCAGACCTTTTCCTCAGAGGTGACAGGAGGCACACAGCCCGAGTGCCACAACTGACCAGGAGCCACCTAATCATGAACCACTGAAGCCAAGGGCAGACGCCAGTGCAAAAAATTACATAATAATATAGAGGACAACAAGGCAACTCCAAAAGAAAGTGATGATCCTACAAATACAAGACCTGAACTGAGCAATGAAGAGGAAACAGAAGGAAGCAACACCAAAAATTCCTTTTTAATGATCATCGAAGCTCTCAAAGAAGATATGAAAAATAGCCTTAAAGAAATAGAAGAAAATACAAACAAAAAATTGGAAGAGATGAGCAATTCTATGAAAGAAACATGCCAGGAAATAAAAGCTGAAATAGAAGCAATAAAAAGGCACAAAATGAGGCAAAGATAGAAAAGGAAATCTGAAGAAAAAAGCTAGAACCACAGATACAAGCACAACAAACAGAGATCAAGAAATGGAAGATAGAATCTCTGAAGTGGAAGACTCAGTAACTCAAATAGATACATCAGTCAAAGAAATTACTAAAACTAAAAAAGCCAGAACTCAAAATGTTCAGGAAATCTGGGACACTATGAAAAGACCTAATTTGAGAATAATAGGAATAGAAAAAGAGAAGAATACCTTCTTCTCAAAGGCACAGATAAGGTTTTCAATAAAATCAAAGAAGAAAACTTTGCATTTCCATACTTGATAAGCCATGCTTATGATTCTTATCCTTTGTATAGTTATTGTTAACTCTTCCGCATTTTAAATTATTTTTTACTGTTTTTTTTGATAAATACGAAATAAAGAAGGAAAAAAAAAGAAGAAAACTTCCCTAACCTGAAGAAGGAAATGCCTAAAAAGACACAAGAAGCTTACAGAACACCAAAGAGATATGACCCCCCCAAAAAAGTCAGCGCGCCACATTATAATCAAGCCACAAAACATACAGAACAAAGAAAAAAATTTAACAGCTGAAGAAGAAAAGTGCCAACTCACATATAAAGGCAGACCCATCAGAATAACGCCTGACTATTCAATGGAAACGATGAAACCCAGAAGGGCTTGGTCAGAAGTTATATAGATGCTAAAAGAGCATTGATGCCAAACTAGAATACTATGTCCTGCAAAATTATCAATCACCATAGATGGAATACACAAGATATTTCTGGACAAAGTCAGACTGAAAGAATATCTATCCAGCACTACAGAGAGTATTAGAGGAAAACTACAACCTAAGGACCACAGATACACCCACAAAATCACAAACAATCAAAAAGTCCACAGAAGAATACTCCAGAGAAAGGAAATACAAACAAGTTACCACCAAAAATGGCAGAAAATACGAATCAATGGTCACGAATTTCCCTTAATATCAATGGACTCAACTCTCCTATAAAACGTCACACACTATAAAGGTGGATACAACAACAGAAGCCATCCTTCTGTTGACTACAAGAAACACACCTCAAATGCAAGGACAGACACAAGCTTCGAGTAAAGGGTTAGGAAAAGATTTTCCAGCCAAATGGTCCTAAGAAACAAGCGGGGGGGTTGCAATCCTAATATCTAACAAAGTAGACTTTAAGCTAACAGCAATTAAAAGGGACCAAGATGGTCACTACTTATTCATCACAGGAAAAATTGGTCAAGAGGAGATTTCGGTCTTGAATATTTATGTCCCTAATATAAGGGCACCTACTTATGTAGAAGAAACACTGCTAAAGCTCAAATCTCACATCAATTCTTACACCCTAATAGTGGGAGACTTCAATACCCCACTTTCAACCCTGGATAGGTCAACTAGACAGAGACTCAACAGAAAAATAAGGAGTCTAAAAGAGGTTATGATGCAAATGGATTTAATAGATATCTATAGAATCTTCCACCCAAATGCAAAGGAATATACATATTTCTCAGCTCCTCATGGAACTTTCTCCAAAATTGACCACATAATTGGTTATAAAGCAAATATCAACAGATACAAAAAAATAGAAATAATCCCTTGTAACATAACGGACTATCAGGGCCTAAAGTTAGAGTTCAACAACATCAAAACCCAAAGAAAGGCTACCAACTCATGGAAACTAAAGACAATCAACTGAACCATCTCTGGGTCAAGGAAGAAATTAAGAAAGAAATCAAAGTCTTCTTAGAATTTAATGAATATGAATCCACAACGTATCCAAACATGTGGGACACAATGAAAGCAGTCTTAGAGGAAAATTCATAGTGCTAGATGCCTATTTGAAAAACCTATAGAAATCCCATACTAGAGACCTAACAGCTCAGGTGAAAGCCTTAGAACAATTAGAAACGAACTTACCTAGAAGAAGTAGACGGCAGGAAATAATCAAACTTAGAGCTGAGATCAATACAATTGAAACAAAAAGAACAATACAAAGAATCAATGAATCTAAGAGTTGGTTCTTTGAGAAAGTTAACAAGATAGATAAGCCCTTAGCCAAACTAATCAACAAAGAGAGAGAGTGTGTTCAAATCAACAAAATCAAAAATGAAAAGGGAGACATAAAAACAGACCCCCAGGAAATACAGAGAATTATCAGATCATATTTTGAAAATCTGTATTCCACAAAAATGGAAAACCTAGAAAAAATGGACAGCTTTCTGGACAGTTACCATCTACCAAAATTAAATGAAGATCAGATTAATTACCTAAACAGGCCTATAACCCTTAAGGAAATTGAAGCTGTCATTAAAAACCTCCCCAAAAATAAAAGTCCTGGTCCAGATGGATTTAGTACCAAATTCTACAAGGCATTCAAAGAAGAATTACTACCATTACTCCTCAAACTTTTTCACACAGTAGAAACTGAAGGAATATTGCCAAATTCCTTTTATGAGGCCACAATTACCCTAATACTCAAGCCACTCAAAGACACAACAAAGAAGTAGAATTACAGACCAATTTCCCTCATGAATATTGATGCAAAAATTCTCAACAAAAGTTTGGCAAACCTTATACAACAATGTATAAAAAAATATCATCCACCACGACCAAGTAGGCTTCATCCCTAAAATGCAAGGATGATTCAATATAGAGAAAACTGTAAATATCATCCATCATGTAAACAAACTCAAGGAAAAAAAAAAACCACATGATCCTATCCTTAGATGCTGAAAAAGCCTTTGACAAAACCCAACACTCATTTATGATTAAAGCCCTGGAGAGATCAGGAATACAGGGAAAATATCTCAATATAATAAAGGTGATTTACAAGAAGCCGACAGCCAGTATCATACTTAATGGAGAAAAACTCAAAGCAATCCCACTAAAATCAGGAACTAGACAAGGATGTCCTCTCTCCCCTTATCTATTCAATATAGTTCTCAAAGTTTTAACTAAAGCAATAAGGGAATGAAAAGAGATTAAGTAGATACAAATTGCAAAAGAAGAAGTGAAACTATCTCTATTTGCAGATGATATGACTGTATACATAAGTGACCCACAAAATTCTTCCAAGGAACTGATACAGCTGATAAACACCTTCAGCAATGTAGCAGGATACAAGATTAACTCAAAGAAAGCATTGGTCCTTTTATACACTAAAGATAGAAGAGCTGAAAAGGAAATAAGGGAAACATTACTCTTCTTAATAGCTGCAAATAGTATTAAATACCTTGGAGTAACTATAACCAAAGAAGTAATAGACCTATTTGACAAAAAATTTAAATCACTGAGGAAAGAAATTGAAGAGGATATCAGAAAATGGAAAGCTCTCCCATGTTCCTGGATTGGTAGGATCAACATAGTAAAAATGGCAATTCTACCAAAGGAAATCTACAGATTCAATGCACTGCCCTTTAAAATCCCAACACAATATTTTATGGACCTTGAAAGAACAATACTCAATTTCATTTGGAATAACAGGAAAGCCAGGATTGCCAAAACAATTTTACTCAAAAAAAAAAAAAACAAACAAACAAGAAAAAAACAAAAACAAAAAAAACCTCAGGAGTCATCACCATCCCTGACTTCAAGCTAAAATTTAGAGCTACAGTAATAAAAACAGTCTGGTACTGGTATAAAAACAGACTTGTGTATAAATAGAATAGAATGGAGGATCCAGACATGAACCTAAAAACCTATGAACACCTGATAGGTTGACAAAGAGGCCCAAAACATTCAATGGAAAAAAGATAGTATATTTAACAAATGGTTTTGGCATAGCTGATTGGAAGTGTGATACAAATAGATCCAAGCCTGTCACCCTGAACAAAAGTCAAATCCAAGTTGATCAAAGACCTCAACATAAACCCAGCCACTTTGAACTCGATAAAAAAAGAAAGTGGGAAATAAACTTCTATGAATTGGCACAGGTGACCACTTCCTAAATATAACACCAGTGGCACAGACACTAAGACCAACAATCAATAAGTGGGATCTCCTGAAGCTAGGAAACTTCTATAAATCCAAAGACACTGTCAATAGGACAAAACAACAGCCTACAGAATGGGAAAAGATTTTCACCAGCCATACAAGTGATAGTGGACTGATCTCTAAGATATATAACGAACTCAAGAATATAGACCCCAAAACCTTGAATAACCCAATCAAAAAAATGGGGTTCAGATCTAAAAAGAGAATTCTCAGCAGAGGAATTGCGAATGGCTGAAAGGCACCTGAAAAAGTGCTCTTCATCTTTAGCAATCAGAGATATGCAAATCAAAACAACTTTGAGATACCACCTAACACCTGTTAGATTGGCTAAGATAAAAGGCACAGATGACAGCCTATGTTGGAGAGAATGTGGATCAAGAGGAACACTCTTCCATTGTTGGTGGGAGTGTAAGCTTCTTCAGCCACTTTGGAATGCAGTATGGCGATTTCTCAGAAAATTGAGAATCAGTCTCCCCAAGGACCCAGCAATACCACTTTGGGTGTGTATACCCTAATGATGCACAGTCATACTGCAAAGGCATTAGCTCAACTATGTTCATAGCTGCGTTATTTGTAATTGCAAATACCTGGAAACAACCTAGATGTCCCTCAACTGAAGAATGGATTAACAAACTGTGGTACATCTACACAATGGAGTACTACTGAGCAGTAAGAAAAAAATGATATCCTAAAATTTGCAGGCAAATGGATGGATTTGGAGAATATCCTCCTGAGCGAGGTATCACAAACTCAGAAAATAAGCAGGGGATGTACTCACTCATTAGTGGTCTCTAAACAAACAAACAAGAAAAAATCCAAGCATGCCCAAGCTGCAAACCACAACCACTGAACAGCTTGAGATCAGAAACACCCTGGACTGACCCTTCGGATCCCACTCCACCTATAGGAACACCTTACTCACACTTGAGGGAGGGGGGACAAAACTGGATCTGCCTGGAGTGGAGACTGTTCCAAACATTATTGGGTCAGTGGGAACATGGGACTGTCTGCTGCCTGCCGAGGGAGGGGATGTGGGGTTGTGGTGAAGAAAAAAATGACCTGAAGTGGCGGGAGGGGGATGGGACCTTGAATAAGCATATAAAGGGATAGAAAAAAAATTCATAGGGAAAACTGAACACAAAGTAATTTTATGTGTAGCAAACTTATTTGCATTATCGCCCTTGATAAGTCATGCTTATGACTTTTATTTTCTTTATAGTTATTGTTAACTTATCAGCATTTTAAATTCATTTTACTGTTTTTCTTGATAAATAGAAAATAAATAAAGAAAAACATGAAAAAAAACAAAAACTAAAACAAAAAAAATAGTTCAAATAAGTAAAGGCATGATGGGAATGAAAATAAAGTACATATAAAAAGTTTTCATTCAACTGGATATCCATAAAAAGCAACTGGGAATCAATTTCTCTAGTAATCTAGCAGTACCACTAATGCACATCTTGGAGCCCATCTCCTTCTGAGGAACATGTAACCCAGCATTAATACTTGAGTGAGGGAATCAGAGCTATTTCAACTAGAGATGTCAGAGATCCTGCCCACCTTTGGACTGCTTCACCTCCTTTGGTCAGAGTCGTGGGAGTCTGAGAGAGGAGAGGGAGGGACTGAGAGAAGAGAAGGGAAGGGGAGCAGTGGTATATATGGAAAAAAATATTTAAAAATGGTAATGCCATTTATATCCAATATAACCTAATATATTAAAATATAGAAAATTTTGTCTATTTTAACTTTTAAAGTTTTCTTTTTTTATCCGACCATTACCTAAGATGATCTATGATATTATTATCTTTGTAAATATAAACATATATTTTCTTGATAATGGCTGAATTGTGGGCCTAAATTGTTTGTATGAAGATAGAAGTAGTAGCTAATTAGTTAATGTATTCATTATTTAATTATACATTTTAGTTAGAGATGTCTCCATGTATGTATTTTATATTCTAGTATATTGTCACAAGTATCCACTTACAAGAATGAATGCCCTTAAAATGTATTTGCAGGAAAAAAGCCATTTATTACTTTTGTTTTATATAAAAATTCAAATTTATATATTAAAATTAAAAAATGTGTTATGCAGTATGTTATTTTCTAATGTTTTATTTTCTAATAATTATATGTCATGTAATTTCAATGAATCATTGTTTATATTTAAAATTTAAAATTTAATATTTTGATTTTTTCTTTCTCATTTTTCTTTTCTCCTACACTGCATATTTTCCAGTATAAATGTAGCCATATTCTAACTTTTTTTGTTTAACACATTGGGATAATTTTTGTGCCAGTATGAAAAATTCCAAGATGACAACAAATATTATTACTGACAAATTTTTCAAATTGTTTTAGCTATAATTTAGTAAATTTACCTCATTGTTAATTTATCCATGAAATCAGTATTAATTATATTAGTACAATGTAACAAATTTACCATTATGAATATCTATTTACATGGATTACAACTTAATTTTAATAGATGTTAATGGACTAGAAATGCGTTCACAATTCTTCCTGATGGTAGGTTCTGCTGTGCAGAAACCTTGGACATAGAGTCCTGAGATTGAAACCTTTCCATTGAAATCTAGTAAGTGGGAAAATTCAAATTGTATCTGTTTCCATTGCTACTTGTAGATTTCATGAGGAATATTTGTCTAGATTAGTATTATATGATTTTATGATAACTAGTTTATTGAGTTTTATATAGCTAGATTTGCAGTTTTTGTGAATCTTACCTTTGTCTTCTTTAAATAATGTAGTTGTTGAACAAGACCATACATTTGTTCTAGACAGTGTAGTTCTTCAACACTTGTCTCCATTTTCAGGTCCATATTTGAAGAAAAATGCTGTGTTGGAGATATTTTCTATTCCTGAGTTTGGAAGACAATACCAGGTAAAATAACCTTTGTACTAACACAATTATTTTCTAAAAATTATTTTTACTAGAAGTCTTTAGAAAAGATTGCTCTCTAATTTGTGGAGTGCTTAATGGATTAATCAGTTTTAAAAAGCTGGTTTATGTGAAGTCTTATAGTTGTTTACCACACTAAAATATCCATATTTATCTTTTACCCTAAAACATTCTGGCTTTCCTCAAAAAAGAAAAAAAGTATATTAATGCTCATTAATCTGTTGTCAAATTTTAAGGTACCAGGCAGTATGTTCAATACACTTTCTACTTGCTAAAATATTTAAATTATACAAGGCAGGTTGACTCACTAATCATGATGTCTTATTGTCTTTCTAAAGTATGCCATCAGTTGAATTTTGTAGCAGCAAAAAAATTATCTAGGGTTTTTGGATCTCTGAGTGATGTTTTATTAGCACAAAACCCTACCCACCTAAGATAACTAGCTAAATTATTTAAGAAATTTCAAATTTAGTATTTAAAAATAAAATATCCCAAGAAGACCAGCTCAGTGATGCAATTTCACTGCATTGCATGTATTATTCTTGCATGAAAATCTGGCAACAGAATATATCTAAGGTTTTTGGCCCTATAGTATGTCAAGAAAAGTTGCACTTTAAACTAAAATAAGTAGCAATTAAATCATAGTCTTATTGTTTGCAAATTTATTTTTTGATACAAATAATGGTTTGATTGTATGAACAGGACAATGAGACTTGACTAATCAATATAATTAGTATAATTTAAAAATTTATTATAAACATGTAATAGATATAAGAAATAAAATATAAAAATTCTTATAATGAATATTAAATTACAAATGTCAGAGCTTTTATTAAAGCTAAAATTATAGCTTGCAAATACATGTAATGCAAGCCCTACATTGAATCATCTTAAATAATAATCATTGATGAAATTTAGTATTAAGTTCCATAATGACAGAAATTTATGTATCAATTATTGTTAAGAACACAATGCCATCATCAACTTTATATTTTCAGAAGAAATGAGTAACTAATGTTTGTTATGATGTAATTACTTAGACCTATCCATCAGGTTAATTTGGTTAAATTTAGAGCCCATGACTCTATGTTTTGCAAATAATGTTATGGCAGTCTGTTAGTAAAATGCTTAACAAGCAGTTATTAACAAATATTTTGAGAATGTTTATGCTCAGTAAACAACTTTGCTATCAGCTGTTCTGAAGAAAGAGTATTCCTTCATTTCCAAATTTTGCTATTCTACAGGAGATTTGATGTCTTGATGCAAATTTTTTGAAGAGCCATTACATAATGAGGAACACTTTTATTTTCAACTTGGTGCAGTTAGGGAGTATATATGACATAAATAAATAAGAAAAGTGATATTCTTGTTAGAATTTTATGTGGATCAACCTCTTTGAAGAGAAGACTATAAAGTCTGCTCAATACCCCAATAACAACTTGTCATTGTGAAGGAGATTACTTACCCCTTAGAGAAAGAGGGCAGAAATAGAAGATGATGACAGCAAACAGAAAATGAGGGAGGAGTGAAAGGGAAGGAGGAGGTCAGAGTGGGACAGAGGACTATCTCTGCATAGAGAGGAGACAGATGCAGCACATAGAAAATTGGAAGTTTATAAAAGTGCATTGGGAAACCTCATGATAGGCTAAGGCCTTTAATTTTAATTTGGCATGGTAATTAAGTATGCCATGGGAGCTTTAGATTACGGGACTTAAAAATTTTAGTAGCTGGATCTTGACAATCCAGCTCAGTGTGAGGAATCGGCCAAATAAAGGAATAAACAATAGGGGGTTAGCCTTAGGAATGTAATCTAACAATTTTTAGAAAAGTAGAGGGAATGAGGGGAAGAGAAAGTCCTAACAGAGCCATCATGGCCATGTTCCAGCTGGCCAAAGTCATATCACCTGGTGATTAAAAGGTTTAGTTGAATTAATTTATTCAATTGTTTCCTGTTATTTAATTACTAAGATATTGATAAATCACAGAGTATAAAATTGTATATCCATTTTCCTATCTTTATTTTGCCAATGAAACCTTCTTCCAATCTACATTGCTGGTATTTCCTTTTCATGTGTCATGTGTCTTCATCACAGAGATTTCTTTACTTCCAGAGCCAGAGCCATATTACCACATAGCAACCTATAATCTCACTGACATTTAAATTTTGCAAAAAGGAAGCTTTCAAGCAAAAGCAAATGTACCAAAGCAATAATTAAAGAAAGTGAACAAGAGACAAATCAGTCATACATTTCCTATACCTGTTCTAGTAATATCTTAAGTATGACTTAATAAATAAACTATAAAATGTATGATTAAATTGGCTCATATGAGTTTTTTTGTTGTCCTTAAATGACCTGGCAGCTTACTTTTAATTCACTTAAATTATCATTTTTCCAAAACCAAATCTTAAGAATACTTCTTAAAAATGTAATTTTACATAAAATAAAGAACAAGAGTAATTAATTAATGGGTGCTTTGTACCTTGTAGCCAAAGACTTTGAATGTCTACTTACAGATTATGTCAAACAGAGCTTCCTAAACAGTGGATTGCAAAGTCATTTAGGGTCATGAACAACAGTAATTTCTCTGATTATGCAATGATCTGAAATTAATTTAATTAAATAATGTAATCAATCAAAAAATTTCCAGTAGTGCTTGCCTTTTGTAATATATGACTTCACTGCAATCATGATTCCAGGTATTTTTTTAAATTTATTTATGTTCTATGCTGCAAGTATTAGCAGTCACCAAAAATTAACTTACCATTAATTTCTAGGTAATAGACAAGAGAATAGAAATAAGCATTGTGTTTAAAGGGTCTATTGTATACCACTCTCCACTTAATGGAAAAGAGGTAAACCATTCTGGAACTGTGGTTTTTGTTGAAACCTATTTAGTTTGAGAAAGCTATTGCCCACCCAAAATACAAATGACTGATAAGTGTGCATGTTTAAAATGTTCAACATCTTCACTTTAGTGAAATTTATCTAAAATTATAGTTTATTTCTCTTTACTCGTTACTCTTTTCTTCACCAACGTAACTTTTTCTCTCTTTCTTTTTTGCAATCTCCCTTTTCTCTCCTAATTTCTTTCTTCTGACTCTCTCTGACAGAGCTTAAAAAATTCAGTTTCTGTGGCATCAGTGAAAGTAATGACACACTGAAACTTTTATTTTCCCTCAGAAATAGGAGTAACATATTGTTGCTTTGAAGTGTTTCTCTCAATTTAGCCATGAGCTTCATTTTATAATCTCCTGAATTGATATATAGGCGGCCCCTGCACTCTTTTTAGTTCTTTTTCTTAATGACATAGTGAGACTTTAATGCTTGCAAACATAAATCCCAACTAGGACATGTCTAAAAAACAATGGTCAAATTTAAGAATTGCTCTTTTTTCCCGAGACATAACTGAAAGGTGCTTAGTATCAGCACATACAATTCATACTGAATCAACAGTTGCCAGAAAAACAACTATTAGAATTAATGCCCAGATAAATTGGGAAAGTGCTGGTCACAATTTATAATAATTTAGAGAGGCAATACTTAGTGTTTCTGCTTGTACGAAGGTATCCTAGTGATGGATCCCATGAACTCTTTGTTTTAGGTGGTGTTTAAGACTAACATGAATTAAGACAAGAGATGAAACAGGAGAAAAAACAAACAAACAAACAAAAAGCAACAAGTACAACTAAAGTATCTTTGTTTTTGTTCATAAAATGAGAGACAGTGTCATCACTGAACTTACCTTATGATGCACAAGCTAAAATTAGCTGAAGAAGAAAAGGTAATTACAAATACAAAAGGTAACCAAGTAAATTTGACTAAGTTCACAAAGACTAAAATATTTGAGAATTTAAAGGATCCAGAAAAATAGAAAATTACCTGAAATTCTTATTGGTTAAGGGCTGAACAAGACTTCTTTTTTTTTTGTGACCATTTTTTTTGTGTCTTTTTTATTATTATGAATGAGTATATCCTTGTCAAAGGTCCTTTCTCCCTCCCACACCCTCCAGTCACACTCTCTTCTCCATATCTCCCCATCACCTCCAAAACAAGGGTAGGAGGTCCCAAGGTCCAAATGTCCCAATATGGCTTTGTTCAGCATCCACTCCTGGCCGATCAAATTCCCTCACCCCAACATCAAGACTGAGTCAAGTGTTCCTCTAGGGAGAGTGGGATCAAAGGTGGGAGTCCAAGGTGTAGCAGATCACAAGCAGTTCAGTGGTTGTGGTTTGCAGCTTGGACATGCTTTGCTTTTTATGTTTAGAGTCCACTAATGAGTGAGTACATGCCCTGCTTATCTGTCTGGGTTTGAGATACCTCACTCAAGAAAGATATTCTACAAATCCATCCATTTGCCCGGAAATTTTAGGATATCATTTTTTTTCTTACTAATGGGTAGTACACCATTGTGTAGATGTACCAGGGATTGTTAATCCATTCGTCAGTTAAGGGTCATCTATGTTGCTTTCAGGTTCTTGCTATTACAAATAATGATGCTATGAGCATAGTTGAGCTAATGACTTTAGAGTGTGTATGTGCATATTTAGGATATACACCCAGAAGCTGTATTGCTGTATTCTTGGGAAGACAGATTCCCAGTTTTCTGAGAAACCACCATACTGCATTTCAGAGTGGCTGAACGAACATACACTCCCATCAACAATGGAGGAGTGTTGCTCTTGCTCCACAACCATTCCAGCACAGGCAGTCATCTGTGTTTTTTATCTTAGGCAGTCTGACAGGTGTTAGGTGGTATCTCAAAGTTGTTTTAATTTGCATTTCTCTGATGGCTAAAGATGTTGAGCACTTTTTCAAGTACTTTCAGCCATTTGTAATTCCTCTGCTGAGAATTCCCTTTTTACTTCTGAACTCCATTTTTTTGATTGGGCTTTTCAAGGTTTTGGGCTCTAGTTTATTGAGTTATATATATATATATATATATATATATATATATATATATATATATATGTATATGTATATATAATTTTAGAGATCAATCCTTTATCAATTATAGGGTTGGTGAAAATATTTTCTCATTCTGCAGGCTGTCATTTTGTTCTAATGACAGTGTCCTTGGCTTTACAGAAGTTTCTCTGTAGGGAGTTGCGTACAGCCACACCTTAACATGGCGTTGGCCTTGAGCACTCTCCCTGGTAAACAACTCCATATTTGGCTAAGGCCAAGGATCTGGCTTGCTTTCACATTTCTGAGCCTATCGGTGATGCCCACGTGGCTATCTTGGATTGGAAGCCCTGAGGGTATTTCACTAAGAGCAGGCTTCCCCCTGGGGTCGTTCATCGTCAGTGAGAGAATGGTTGTTCATCTGAGTGAGTGAGTGAGTGAGTGAGAGAATGAGCTAGTGAGTGAAAGATAAGAAGATATCTAAAAGTCCCGAATAAAGTGCAGAGAGAAGGATCCAGTGTTGCGTGTTCCTTGCGGGACGAGGTGGCGGGCGACAAGTGGTGGCCCGTATGGGGAAGAGATAAGAACTAAACTCACACCAACGGACGACAGGATTCAGAACTTTCTGCATTTGGGGAGTGCATTGGTAAGTCCCAGGTAAAGTGGGATCCGCGATTAAAGCGGGTAGCTCTGACCTGTAGATAAAGGTGGAGAAGAGGGAGCTCACCAAGGAGTGAGGGTAACCTCTTGGCACTAGTGGGTAGCTCTGACCTGTAGATAATGGCGGAGAAGAGGGAACTCACCAAGGAGTGGGTGAAACCTCTTGCTGCTGTGGACCCACGGCGAGTGGGTGTAATCTGTTGTAGCTGTGGACGCACAGTAACCTTGAGCTCAAGGTAACAGTAACAGCAGTTTCGGCTCAAAGTGAAAGTAACAGCCATAGCAAGGCTGGGGCTCTTTGGGAAAAGCTCAGAAAAAGATTTTTGAAATAAGAAGTAAAACTCATATAAGGATGGGGTCTTCAACCTCACATCCAATTTTTTTGGCATGAGCTGCTATACCATGTCTCTTATCTTTTCCTTAGAATTTTTCTACTGTACCATGGATGTGGTTTAATTTCTTATTTACAATCTATTATAAATACTGCCCTGCTAAGTTGTTTTGTCTTATTGCCTGGCTGTATTAAATGTAATTCCATAAAGATTTAAGTTTAACTTACAAACATTTGGTATCATACAGTGTAAAGTTTTAAACCTTATGCTAATGAAACCTCCATTTGGGTCTTACTACTACCAAGCCCTAGGCTTCAAGGCTCAACCACAGCCAGAGCCTTCAGTTTAACTCGCCTTAGGCTCTAGAGGCCTAGGCAGCCACGGTTTTTAGCATAAGAATGAAGGCCAGGCTCCCAGCCCCATAAGCAGGTTTCTGAGCAGCATAGACTCTGGATATTCGTGACATTTGTGGGTAAAAGCCACTAATTCAGAATGTACATTTTATGTGCTCAAAAATGTGTGATTTTAATAACCACTATCCTTTCTTCAAAATTGATTGACTTTTTAAAGACTCATTCAATGTGTTTTCCCAGAGTTATTACGACCTTTAAAGAATGCTAGAAAATGCTGTGCAATTGTGGTCTCTTCACCACTTACAGATGTGTAAATCACAGCAGCCAAATCTGCTCAAGTGGCATAGTTTCTAGCTGTACAGCTGGCCTTTAATACATATTCTCCTAAACTATTTAATCTGTTCACTGATAGTCAATATGTGGCACAGATCCCTTTAGAAACAGCTAGCTATATTGCACCTGTGAGTAAAGTATGTCAGTTTTCTTTGAAAATACAGGCTTTTGTGGGACAGAACTCAGTTACTCTATGTGGGATATTTACAGGCTCATTCTGACCTTCCTAGTGAAGGCAATGTCTGTGCTGATCAGTTTACTGAATCAACATATGTTATGTTTAATGTTTAATGCATTTGCTAATGTATTTTAAGTCCATCAAAGATTTCATCTTAATACTGGATCTTTGAAATTTCACTTCAAGATCACAAAGGACCAAGCCATTAAAATAGTCAAACAGTGTCCTTTTGCGTACAGAATTTCTGTCAGTAACTATTTTGGAATGAATCCTTGAAGCATTTTGCTTCTACTCATATTTGGCAGATAGATGTTACTCATATTCCCTCCTTTGGAAGGATGGCCTATGTCCATGTTTCTGTTGATACTTGTTTTCATCTTAACTTTTTCCCTCTGCACATTCTGAGAAAAAGGCTAAGGATGTTAAAAGCCGTTGCTTATAGAGTTTCCAAAAGTAATTAAAGTTTTGCCAAATTTTGTATTGAAGACTGAGATTTCTTATAATTTTTATAGGTCTGACAATTGTGAAAGCAACTCATTGCACTCTTAAAGTTTGTCTTAAAACTGAGAGAGGAGAGTATGCAGCCATGCCCAAAGACCATTTATCCTTCATTTATTTATATTTTAAATGTTTTAACTGTGGATTCTCAGTCACTTGCTGCAGCTGATAGATACTGGAGGCTTAGCAACATGGCCTTACCTCAGTTTCAATAAAAAAAAATCTGAGAGATGGCACTCAAATTAGACCAGACCCAGTTCTGGTATGGGCGAGAGGGTCTGTTTGCGTTTTCCCCCAGGATAGAAATGATCCAGTTTGGGTACCGGAGCATCTGACCAGGAAGATTCAATTGGAAAAGGTAAATGAGGCTGGGGAGCAAGCAGACGATGCAGAAGCTCCAGTTGCTGGCCCTGATGGTACAGATAAGTGCTTGCCATAATCGCAGTCATTTCATTGGCTGCCATAGGAGCCGCGAGCCATATTGTGCAGACTGCGCAGACTTTGAATGTGGTCTTGGCTAATGTAGTATAGGCTCTAGACATATAAAAGAATCTTATTGCCCAGTTAAAAAAGGGCTTGATGGTTATTCATCAAAGGATCGACATGGTCCAAGAGTAGATTGATACTCTTTGGCAGCTGGCCTAGCTTGGCTGTGAATGGAAGTTTCCAGAAATACGTGGGACTAGTGTTCAATATCAGAACTTTATTCATGCTACAAATCTGTCTAAACAGTTGTCAAGTTATCTTTTAGGAAATTGGATTGGTGAATTCGAAAACTTGATGGCCCAGCTGAGAGTGACCATGGTGATTGTGAATTCTACTGGAGTGGATGCTGGACCTGGCAGAAGGACTGGCGTCCTGGTTCTCCACCACTGTGGACCACCAGAAAGAGTGGGTGGGAATGGGAGCTCTGGCGAGCCTGATGGTGCTGATATTCCTAGTGTGCCTGTGGTGCATTTGCCTTATTAGGTTCACTCTACGCCATAATGCAGCCATGATTCTACAAGCCTTTGCTGCCTTGGAGATGGGACAGTCCCCTCATGTTTGGTTGGCTACCTTGAAAGGTTAATTTTTCTAGCACAGGATGTGAGGCTTGCGCACTGCACTTGGGATCCACTGAGGCTTGGATCCACCGAGGTTTGGAGCCCAAGAAGGGCATGTCTGATTGCATGCGGGTTGATACCCACATTCCCGCTTCTGTGAAAAAGGGGTATCGGACAGGTCTGATGTTGTCTGGGTGGAGGACACCTGGAGAAGCATTAGTATACGTTCCTTTGCACAACAGAGATCAGGCCTCTACTCTTGCCTGTTGCTTTTATATTAAAAAAGGGGGAACATTGAAATTTCAACATCATTGGCATCATCGGAGACCCCTTGACCCCAAAGAGGATTCAGAACTGCAGGCAGGTATGTTCAGAGAGGTATGTCTTTTCTGGATTTTGGCTTGAACTTGTCACCACCGTGGGAAGGTAGTGTTGAGGTCTTGGTAATTGTTTTGGGAGACTTACTGATCCTCCTCTTGGGAGGGTTCTGCTTTCATTATTTCCACTGTTATTGGAAACTTGTTAAGAACTGCTTAGAGGATGAGTCCTGTCAGGCCGGCATGGAAAAAGGGCGGGATGTTCTTGAGGAAGTCCAGGATAGCATGTCAGAAACTGAACATAGTGAGAGGTTAGGCACGCGCAAAAGGCAACCAATCCCGAATAAGGAAAACGGCCCTCCCAGTGAGTCTCTTGACAACGGAGTGTATTCTCATGAATCTGGGAGTTCCCTATCTACTGTAAAGAAAAAAGGGGGGACTACCCCATACCCTATGCAGGAATTACAAGCTTTAAACTTGAAGAGTTCTGATGATTCAGGGGACTCAGAAAATGAAGAATTAAACCCTGTTACATTATTTAGAGCCAGGAGAGATTATGGCATTTCAGCCATTATCGTGGCCATTGTTGCCACCGCAGCAGTAGCTGGCTCGGTTACAGCCTCAGCCATGGCGTTGTCCTCTTCTATTCAGACAGCACAGATGGTTAACGATTTATCTGCCTCTGTGTCTATAGCCTTGGACCATCAAAGTTCAGCTAACACACAAATCCAAGGCGAAATGATTTGGTCCAGGAGCAACTAGATATTTTGTGGCAGATGGCCCAGTTGGGGTGTGAGCAAAAATATCCTGAATTGTGTGTGACCTCTATTCAGTATGAGAATTTTACCAAGGCAGCTAATTTGTCGAGGAGCCTCTCTCAATTTATTTTGCAGAACTGGACGGCAGAATTTGAGCAGACCTTGAGAGATCTAAGAATGGCCATTATTCAAGTGAATTCCACATGCCTGGACTTATCGCTGATAGAAGGATTTACATCCTGGATTTCCTCGACCTTTTCCCTCTTCAAAGAATGGGCAGGGGTTGGATTGCTTGGGACTGTACTCTGCTGTGGACTGGTGCTGGCTCTATGGCTGGTCTGTAGGCTCAGGGCTCAAACTAATAAGAGACAAGGTGGTGGTTACCCAAGCACTTGTAGCTTTGGATCAAGGAATCTCCCCTGATGTTTGGTTATCCATGCTTAAGCAATAGGTCACTGGCCGCTCAGCTCTTGCACACTCGGAGTTTGTTCTCATTGCACGAGATAGAGTGAGCATGCATTAGCAGTCCAACAGAGTTGCATGGTTACAAATGCAGTAGATTGGCCTTGCGGCACTTAAAAGGCTAAATCTAGGGAGATATGTCATCTGGCATGAAGGTTGTGCACTCAAGTCACCTTCCCCCGGGAAAAACACCACAAAGCCAGGCCAACACCTCTTCAGGTGAGGAACCTAGGAGATATGTTGCGTACGGCTTTTCTTCTATTCACTGGGGCGATGACCTCTGTCTCCACTCATTTTTAGAGTGTCCTGTTGCTTCATAATTTATAAAAAAGGGGGAGATGTGAGAAGACGCACTTACTGCCGCCATTCCAAGATGGCGACGACATCCTGTGCTCTAATGTGTAAATAAGTAGACTGCACAGGTGCAAGGGGAATTTCCACTCCTTGTGCTCTGCCTCTCCCGTGGCGTCACCTCACCCGATTGAGCTACAGCCAATCTGAGTCTGACACGTCCTAGGCGGGGGTCAGTTTCCTATATGAGGGACAGGTTTTAGCCATTTGGGGTCTCCACCTTGTAAGCTTATGCTCTCCTGCATAAGTATCCTACGTGTGCCGAGTCGTTCTTGCTGGCAAGATGGTAGCGCAGGACATTCTCAGATTATGAGGTCTCATGTATTGATTTTTGTTCTTAGTGTCTGTGCCACTGGTGTTATATTTAGGAAGTGGTCAACGATGACAGTTGTTGGAGAGTATTTTCCATTTTCTTGTCTATCAAGTTCAGTGTGGCTGGGTTTATGTTGAGGTCTTTGTTCCACTTGGATTTGAGTTTTGTGCAGGGTGACAGACTTGGAACTATTTGCATTTTTCTACACACTACTAACCAGCTATGTCAACACCATTTGTTAAAGGTACTATCTTTTTTCCATGGAATATTTTGGGCCTCTTTGTCAAAGATCAGGTGTTTATAGGTTTTTGGGTTAATACCTGGATCTTCAATTTGATTCCATTGATCCACAAGTCTGTGTTTATGCCAGTACCAGGCTGTTTTGTTTACTGTAGCTCTATAGTATAACTTGAAGTTGGGAATGGTGATGCCTCCTGAGGTTCTTTAGTTGAGCAAAATTGTTTTGGCAATCCAGGCTTCCCTGGTGTTCCAAATTAAATTGAGTATCGTTCTTTCAAGGTCTGTAAAATATTGTGTTGGGATTTTGATGGGCAGTTCATTGAATCTGTAGATTGCTTTTGCTAGAATTGCCATTTTTACTATGTTGATCCTACCTATGGAGGAATATGAGAGAGCTTTCCATTTTCTGATATCCTCTTCAATTTCTTTCTTCAGTGATTTAAAGTTTTTCTCAAATAGATCTTTTACTTTTTTGGTTATAGTTACTCCAAGGTATTTAATCCCATTTGTTGCTATTATAAAGGGTGATGTTTCCTGTATTTCTTCTTCAGCCCTTTTATATTTAGTGTATAGAAGGGCTACTAATTTCTTTGAGTTAATCTTGTATCCTGCTACTTTGCTGAAGCTGTTTATCAGCTGCAGGAGTTCCCTGGTAGAATTCTGTGGGTCACTTATGTATACAATCATACCGTCTGAAAATAGAGATCATTTCACTTCTTCTTTTCCAACTTGAATCCTCTTAATCTCCATTCACTCTCTTATTACTTTAGCTAAAACTTCAAGAGCTATATTGAATAGATAATGGGAGAGAGGTTATCCTTGTCTAGTTCCTGATTTTAGTGGGATTGCTCTGAGTTTTTCTCCATTAAATTTGATGTTGGCTGTTGGCTTCTTGTAAATCTCCTTTATTATATATAAATATTTTTTCTGTGTTCCTGATCTCTCCAGGGCTTTTTTTCATAAAGTACTGTTGGAATTTGTCAAAGGCTTTTTCAGCATCTAAAGATATGTTCATATGGGTTTTTTTCCTTCAGTGTGTTTATATGATGAATGATATTTACATTTTTTTCTTTTCTTTTTTATTTTATTTTATTATTAGGTACAAAGAAGTCACACTTTCTATCTTTGTATATTATCATTCAAGGTCCCTTCCCCACCCACCACATCTGGTCATTCTCTGTTCTCCACAATTCCCTATCTCCTCCCTGGGCAGGCAGCAGGCAGTCCCAAGGTCCCATTGTCCCAGTATTGCTTAGTTCAGCCACCACTCTTGGCAGATCCAGTTTTCTCTCCCCAACCGCAAGACTGTCAGGTATTCCTCTAGGGGGAGTGGGATCAATGTAGTCAGTCCAAAGTTGGATGCTGAACCAACCCTGCATTTTAGGGATGATGCCTACTAGGTCATGGTATATATATATATATTATTGTATATGGTTTGTCAAATTTTGTTGAGAATTTTAGCATCTATATTAATGAGCAAAATTGGTCTATAGTTCTCCTTCCTTGTTGTTTCTTTGAGTGTCTTTGGTATTATGGTAATTATGGCCTTATAAAAGGAATTTGGCAATGTTTCCTCAGTTTCTACTATGTGAAATAATTTGAAGAGTAATGGAAATAATTCTTTGAATGTCTGGTAGAATTCTGCACTGAAATCATCTGGACCTGGGCTTTTTTTTTTACTTGGATGGCTTTTAATAATAGCTTCAATTTCCTTTAGGGTTATAGGTCATCTTTAGGTAATTAAACTGGTCTTCATTTAATTTTGGTAAATGCTACCTGGCCAAAAACCTGTCCATTTCTTCTATGTTTTCCATTTTTGTGGAATACAGATTTTCAAAGTTGACCTGATAAGTTTCTGGATTTTCTGACAGTCTATTGTTATGTGCCCGTCTTCATTTCTGATTTTGTTGATTTGGATACTTTCACTCTGTTTTTTGATTAGTTTGGATAAAGGCTTATCTATCTTATTGACTTTATCAAAGAACCAACTCTTCAATTCGCTGATACTTTGTATTGTTCTTTTTGTTTCAATTGTAGTGATTTCAGCTCTAAGTTAGATTATTTCCTGCTGTCTACTCCTTCTAAGTGAGTTTGCTTCTAATAGTTGTAAGGCTTTCAGTTTTCTCTTAGTTCTCTACTGTGGGATTTTTCTAGATTTTACATATTGGCATCTAGTGCTATGAATTTCTCTCTTAAGACTGTTTTCATTATGTCCCACAAGTTTGGGTACATTGTGGATACATTTTCATTGAATTTTAGAAAGATTTTGATTTCTTTCTTAATTTCTATTTTCATCCAGTGGTGGTTCAGCTGAGTGATGTTTAATTTCCATGAGTTGGTAGGCTTTCTTTGATTTTTGATGTTTTTGAACTGTAACTTTAGGCCCTAGTGGTCTGATATGTTACAAGGGATCGTTTTAATTTTTTTGTATCTGTTGATATTTGTTGTATGACCAATTGTGTGGTCAATTTTAGAAAAAGTTCCATGAGGTGCTGAGAAATATGTATATTCCTTTGCATTTGGGAGGAAGCTTCTGTACATATCTATTAAATCCATTTGCATCATAACCTCTGTTAGACTCCTTAATTCTCTGTTGAGTCTCTGCCTTGTTGACCTGTCTGGGGGTGAGAGTGGTGTATTGAAGTCTTCCACTATTAGTGTGTGAGAACTGATGTGGGATTTGAGCTTTAATAGTGTTTCTATTACATAGATAGGTGCTCTTATTTTAGGAACATAAATATTCCATATTGAAATCTCCTCTTTACCAATTGTTCTTGTGATGAATAAGTGAATTCCGTCTTGGTCCCTTTTAATTGCTTTTAGCTTAAAGTCTACTTTGTGGATATTAGGATGGCAACCCCAGCTTGTATCTTATGGCCATTTGAATGGAAAATCTTCTCTCAACTCTTTACTCTAAGCCTGTGTCTGTCTTTTTGGTTGAGGTGTGTTTCTTGTATGCAGCAGAAGGATGGCTTCTGTTCTTGTATCCATTTTGTTAGTGTGTGCTTTTTATAGGTGAGTTGAGTCTATTGATATTAAGGGATATTAGTGACTACTGATTGATGTTTCCTGCTATTTTTGGTAGTAGCTTCTATGTATTTCCTTTCTTTGGGATTTTCTTCTCTGGGAGTATTTATTGTTTATAGTTTCATGGGTGTACCTGGGTTCCTTAGGTTGGAGTTTTCCCTCTAATGCTTTATGGAGGGCTGTACTGTGACCATTTAAACACACCCAAACTTGACTCACCTAGTCCTCTTTCTTATGTCTCCCTTCTTCAAAATATTGATTAACTGAGTTAACAGACAAAACTATGTATTTTATAAATTTAAGAAAAGATGAATATAACATAATTAGAAATGTAGTATCTAAATTCTATTTCAATTGTTTCAACAAAAATAGTAGATCCAGAGCCAAATAAATGTGTTATATCTTTTTGTTTATGAAATAAACAGCAAGTTACAGGTTAAAGTTGCTCGGGTTGAACATGAAAGCAAAAAATCAGAAATCTTTCTGTTGATTGACTTAAGCAGTGAGTACATGCTGTCTAAGAGCCATGACTTACAGATTTCAACTGTATTTAGAGAGGTTTAAAAAAATTGATATCTTTTATAAGCTCAAGATTTCATGCCAAGATTTTCCATTTGTTTTGATCAGATTCATAATCATGTTGAATTATTTTATACTTGTTTAAATTTTCTTTATAAAATTAAATAAATTTTCTTTTATTATTTATTAAAATTATTACAGTATAGGTATAGCAGAAAATCTGAAGTTACCCAGGTAAACTCTGATGACATCAAGCAACTGGAGCCAGTCAGGGCATGGCCAGCTGGAAAGATTCTAGGACAAAGAGATAACTCAGCCCTTTTTGATCTGTAGCATGGTTAGGGAATACTGTTCTGTGGCTCTTCCCTGTATGTTGCTTCCTTCTCTCCTTCTCTGAATCTCCTTTGTAACATAAGAGATTTTGGAATAAAAAATATTACCATAATATATACATATAGTGGCCTGGTATCTTATGCAATATATAGACAAGACTTAATATTATCCAAATTATAGTATTGATTATAAAGCTTTGTATTAATGTATAATATTATGTATTGAAGATATATTTACTTCCTTTGAAATATTTAACACACTCACACAATATTATTGATGGGTATAAAAGAGAGGATACTACAGATAACAAAGTAGATGGAGAATGGCATGCCTAAATATAGCAAATGATCGGCTAAGATGTACCAGGAAGTATGCAAGTATTCTAAGAAATGATGAATAAGGGGCTGGAGAGATGGCTCAGCAGTTAAGAGCACCATCTGCTCTTCCAGAGGACCCGGGTTCGATTCCCAGCACCCACATGGCAGCTAACAACTGTCTGTAGTTCCAGTTCCAGGCAAAACACCAAGGCAAATAAATAAATAAATAAAGTTTAAAAAAAAAAGAAATGATGAATAAGTCATATGGAGGAGTGAATTATGGAGAGGAAAAAAAAACTCCATGGATGAGAAAGGGTTTAAAACAAAAGAGAACAAAACACACCTTGAAAAGGCATACATATCTTTGTTACTTTGGTTTTTGAATTCTGATAATTGGTATTTGTGTGAACTACAGAATATTTTAATCTACTAGGTATTTATTATTTTTTGGAAATTGACCTTCATTATAACCTTATTTGTTATATAAATAATAAGCCAATCTTTGTGTCTTGTTCATTGAAATTACACATTCTAGAACTTGACTGAGCTGTTCTTACAATGCCAAGGTGCTGAATTGAAATATGAAAGTTTTTATTCATATTCTAATTCTAATCATAAATCAAAGCTATAAATATAAAAGATTGTAAATGATGCAGATCTGTGTGGCTTCATAACAAACAAAATTTATCTATTGGCTATCATAAAAAGCAAAACAAATACTCAATTATATGTAATTGGTTATTGAAATGAAGTTCTGGAAGCAAGAAAATGTAAACAGTTTAGAGAAAATAAGCATCCTCTGGTTTCATGCCACATAAATATAAATTCTCTGTAGCATTTTAGTATCTATTTATGGTTATTTCTATGACTACTTCAAATCAACTACTCAAAATTGTTACAAGAGGTTCTTGACCCCATCAGGACCAGAGGCCTAGTCCTGCTTGTGGCAACTTTTCCCCCAAAACTGACTCAGACACTTACATTAATTTCATCCTGTTTGGCCTCTGTCTCAGGCACATTGCTAGCTAGCTCTTTCACCTTAATTCAGACCATTTTTATTCATCTGTGTTGCCAAGTGGCCCTGCCTGTGGCTCACCTGGGTTCCTAACATGGTTCTTCCTTGGTGGCCAAATTGATTCTGACTCTGCCCTGCTCCTACTTGAACTTCAATTTTCCCACCTACTTCTACTATGTTTGTAACAGGCCAAAAGAGTTTCTTTATTACAGATTAATATTTACAACATAGAGATGAACATTCCTACGTCACTTCCTCTTTTCTTTCTAATCTAAAAGGAAGGTTTTAATATAGCAAAATTTTATATAACAAAAAAGCTGTCAAACAAGAATTATAGTTACAAAATCTAGTCTATTTGTAATTTAACAAAATTAATGAAAATATTCTATTTTCTATTTTATCTTTGTGATTCTAGAGTTTTATATCTAATATATCATTTAAAATATCTAAGAAAAACTGTACCTATAATTGTAAAATCTTCAACTACATCAAAGACCACATAAAGATATAATATTACCCAAGTAAACATGAAGTACAAACAACTTCTAAAATCTAAAAATGACAGATATGACACCTGTCTGCCTGGGCAGTCACCCAAAGTTTCCTGTAATATTGGGGCATCCATCTTTAGCCTCTAGGCCCATAGTCAATGGAATATCCTTCAGTGATGCAGGAAATCTGGCATAGTTTATCAGTCACTTTTCTTTGTGCCTGAAGGATGCCTTGTAATTTTCTCTGCAAAGCAGGAACCTGAAGGATAATCTCAGCTTTTTCCACTAAAGTTCAGAAGTCACTTTCCTATGGAACCTGCATATCTAATTTATACAGAATACTATCAAGCAGTCAATACAAGAACAGCTTCTTGTCCAGTGGCTAACCATTACCACAAAGAAAATTCTACATGAAGTTTTTTTTGATGCCTATCATTTTCTTGAAGTACATTGGTGCTTCCAGGATCAGTCCTGTCTCACTGTACAGAAAAGTCTAAGTTCCTAAAATGTTTTAAGTGCCATATTCTGTAGGTCTTTGAAGACTACCTATCTAATTAAAATATATCCTTGTATTACTTCAAAAATGGAACTAACATGAAGATAAGTTTGGTTATTATAGATAACTATTTATATGCATTTCTAAATTACTCATTATGATTTTAAATGAGTTATATAACATAATACCTTAAACAAGAGTAAAAAATAATACAGCATAATAAAATTGAACTTAAATTTTTATTAATAAACCAAAATCTATTTATCATTTTTAATCATTCCCATATCATATTCCATTCCTCTTTTTAGAAAGTGTTTGACTATGACCATTAACCATTTATAATGAAAACAAACATTTATAAACATTACTTTGGGAATTTGAGAATAGCATTTCACATTACTACTTCCTGCTGATTAAGGGACACTGACAATCTTACAAGGGTCCTGTGCCTGGATCATCTTAGTCTTGAATCTGATGTGACATCTCTTTCTATTAGAGAATTTTTAGGTAGTCTTGACAAATCAAACCATATTTGCCTCGTAACAATCCAGAAGTTCTCATTTTCTGTGGATACAAAAGCAGAAACTCTTTTTCAAAGCAACATACACTTAGATACAAATTTCAAAATCAAAATACCTTTAAAATATATATATTTGTTTAAATTAGCAGACTCTGTAATCAATTGTCTTTTTGCAGTTAGGTCATTAAAAGTTAAAAAAAAAGAAAATGCAATAATAACTATAATCTAGACTCTTTGTGTATTTGTTATCTTTATGTGGTTTTTTATATTTTATTTCTCTATTTGTCTTTTTTAATGGATTTCTGTAACATTTTTCTTTATTCTCTCAGTCTACATATATTTTACCCACATTTTATACTATTGAGAGTTTTTTTTCCATCTGAATCTGTTTTTTTTAACCAGAGGAGCTATTAAAATTTAAGACTATACAGAGCTTCTTTTAAAGGAGCTGCATCTGCTCACTTCTAGCAAACAGTGCAGTCCCAGAAAATGCTGCTACCAAGAAACTGCCTTTCACACTGTTCCTTTTTGTTTCATGTAAACACAAACTTTTAAGTGATCATAGGCAGCTTGTTGCTTATGCTGAGTTTTTTGTGAAACTTTGGGTATCATCCATTTTTTGCTTATGCTCCCTACAGTGGACCTGCCATTTTGAAATTAAAGCTTGAACACCAAGTGTTTGTACCATGACCCACTTTAGATATACAATTTGCAAGCCACTTTTGGCTCTGTTTCTGTGTTCTAAAATGCTTTCTAAGCTTTTTCAGACTTTATTTAAGTGTTTATGCCCAAAATTAGGCGCCATTTCTTCTAAGAGTTGGTTTGTTTTTTTTTTTTTTTTTTTTTTTTCTCCATCTTGGCCAGAGACCTGACACTTTTCCTCCCAAAATGACCCAGGCACTTATATGAATTTTATCCTGTGTGGCTTATGTCTCTGGCACATTGCTAGCTGGCTCTTTCATCTCAATTCAATTCAACCTTAATTCAATCTTCCATGGCTCATGTAGGTTCCTTAAATGGTTCTTCCTTTGATGGTTCAATTGAGTCTATCTGACTCTGCTCTCCTCCTATCTCAATCTCAATATTCTTGCATGCTTCTATGGTGCTTGACATAGGCCAAAACAGTTCCTGTATTTACACAATGATATTTATAGCATACATGTGGTAGAATATTTTCTGTATGATGTAAATAAAGAACTGTTTGGGCCCCTGCAGGGCACCGTAGAAGTGGGTGGAGAATCAGAGGCAGCCAGGTAGAAGGAGAGTGGAGTTAGTCACTCTCCATCAGACCCTAAGAGGAACAGACATGTAGAGGTACTGACCAGCCACAGGCTGGGAGCCACGTGGTTAGCAAATTAATAGAAATGGGTTGAATTAAGATGAAAGAGCTAGCTAGTAATGTGCTTAAGATATGGGCCAAACAGTGTTAAAGTATATAAGCATGTGATTTCATTTCTTTTGGGGGACAAAAGCGTTGGGCGCTCAGACCAGGTTCCAAACCGCCGGCGCCAGGTCACAACCTCTCGGACCCAAAAGGGGTCGCAGAAAACTTTTTACAACACATACAGACAAACATATCTACCTCATCAAAACATATGACTTTTCTCAAGAACTTTCTACCTAAAAAGGTGTGTTTTTATCCTATTAATTTGTTGTATAATTTAGTTTTTAATCAACCTATAATAATTTATTCTGTATTATGATATATGGATATATATATATACAGATGATAATTGATTCATACATACATGAGTATATGTATATATATGGGTATCATAAAATATAAATTATTAAGAGAATCTTAATATAAACTTGAAACTTTAAAAGGTGGAGAAGAAAAAAATTACCTGATGTGGTGGGAGGGGAAGGGACCTTGAATAAGGATATACAGGGATGGAAAAAAAATTCAGAGGGAAAGCTGAACACAAAGTAAATATATGTGTAGCAATCTTACTTGCATTATCACTCTTGAGAAGTCAAGCTTATGATTTTTATCTTCTTTATAGTTATTGTTAACTTATCAGCATTTTAAATTCATTTTACTGTTTTTCTTGATAAATACAAAATAAATAAAGAAGGAATAAAAGGTCTTATTTTTATAAATTTAATACATGTAATTAGAAAACTATTTCTGAAATGCCAATATGTTAAAATTTGCCTCAAATTGTCACCACATGGTACATATGAACAGAATTTGTCATTATTGAGTTCTCATATAACATAGAAGTACTATTTCAGAAATGGTCAAACAATTTGTTTACTTGATAAAGGATATTTATTATTTATTTATATCTATGTAAATTCTTTTTATAAGTTATTCTTTAATAGTCAGAATAACAATATTCTCATTATGAGAATCCTTTAATAGCTGTAAAACAATCCCTGCACCACAGAAAGTCTTGAACATTAAATGGAGTAGAAAACAAATGTCACAAGTAGCATTGAATTTTTCCTTTAAAAAGAAGATCCACTTTGTTAAATAGTGTGCTTTCTGATGTCTATCATTGGTTTTTCCTTGTAATATAACTTGATTGATTCCCCTATTAGAAATGGTATGTGCTCAAGTAATATTACTGAGGAGACCTCAAGTATTATTATACATGACTTAAGCAGTAAGTGAACTGACAGAAATATTGGGAACATAGAAGGAATCTGCCAGGCTTTCTAGCAATATAAAGACTTTATTATTTTTCTAGCAGAAATTAGGATAATTTTGGAAATCTTTCCCACAAGAATTTTAAACAGGTGACATAACTGAAAGAATAAACAAAAAAAATCAGGGTTCAGATGTCTGTGCCTGCTTCTATGAGACAAAATCTGAATCTACTGCTCAGGCATAGCTCCATGGGATATACTATGGAGCACGGCAGTGCTTCCTTGCATTAGCTTTCTGGGAGCTTAAATGTCAAGTGGTTATCATCATATCTACCTTTAGATTGCTTTCCATTTAATCCTGTTAATATCATGGCATTTTAGTCAAAATATAAGAAGCTTGCTTGGAAATCAAAAATTTAAATTTGCATTCTATAGTGATAAAAAGGTCAAGTTGAAACCAATGGTATCTGTGAAGATTTAAAGTTTTTCTCAAATTATCAAGGTAATTTATAACCAATTTATAGATTTTACAACTCAAGATTTTCATTTTTGTTTTTGAAATGTAGGGAACTAATATAAAATTCAAACAAGTAGAAAATGAAAGCTTAAAAATCAGCATCTCCTAGTTATGAATGCCATGAATAATGCTGGTAATTGTAAATTAAGACTATAAAAGACAATAGCTAAAAATAAGACATGTAATTTATACTCACTCATCTATTTTTAATGAGGATTCCTTTATTTGACACTGATGTATTCATCAGAACGTTAAAAGAAAATGCAAATTAAAGAATTAATCACTACCTTAGAACTATGGCTGTAAATGGAACAAAAAGAATTTTTTAAACCACAAAGCAAAGCAGATTTGCATATTAAATTTATTGATTAGAATAGTAAGGCTAGTTTGGGTTTTAAAGTACATATTTGAAGTACTAATTCCACTTGATGCTAACACTAGGTATATTAGGAAACTTCATACTTTTGGTCTATCTGAGCATCCGACAATGTATTTACTTCTGTGCACTAGCTACTTTTGAGAACTTGATATTTATTTGTTCTCTGAGCTGCCTGTGGTTTAACTTCATGATTCTGAGAAGGGTAAGGTGGGCAGTAAGAGTGACTCACACAAAGCTTAAATAACCCTGAAAGTTTAAGACTTGAAGATCTTGAAGTTCAGTACACAAAACAATTCCCTTCTTATGCAAGTCGCTGTTGTTATGTGGGTGTATAGAGGCAGTTAGTACATTTCTTTGATGTGTTTTTTTCTTGTGAAACTGCTACAGAATTGAAAGGTTCTGAATACTAGAAAAAGGTAATCAGAGTCTGTTGAGTGCTGTCATGAATCAAGAAAGTAAAATTGAACAAAAGAACAAAATAGTAATTTCTGGCCATTTTTGTCATTATTTTTTCCTCCGACCAAACAAGTTAGAAGATAAGGAGGGCTTTGCGAAGGAAACTATGGGAAAGCAGACTGGAAACTCCAGGGTTATGTTCTACTTATAGAAAGAATATAGAGAACTACTCTTTTTTGCTTCCCAGGCAGTTGATCATTAGAAAAAAATATGAATCTTTACCGTTCAAAAATAGTAATCTTGAGAAAGGTCCCATTAGGAGTGTGATTCTAGTCAAAACATAACACCTTGGCCAGTCTAGCCTCAGGCCATGACCTTGGATCTCAACCAGCTGAAACTGTGAGATAATAAATCCCTGCTGCTTTTAGCTGATAATTTGTGATGTTATGTCAAACATCAAGAGAATGTTTTTCTTGAAGACAAATTGGTTTGAAAAAGTAGTATTCTAGGTGGTTATATAAGTGCTCAATATGCTACTAATAAAGATTGAATTGCAGATCTTGGAGCTAATTTTAAAAATTTTATCAGATTGTACCAGTTTTTCTTTTGTATGTTTCAAATTTATGCTAGAATATGAACATCTATTTAAGAATAAAAACTGTCAAATGCAAAACACCTTTACTTTATTTTCAATGTTTATCTTTTGATTTTTTCCTTTATTATTATTATTATCATTATTATTATGAACAATGAAGTCACACTTCCTAACCTTGTATATCCTTATCCAAGGTCCCTTCCCCCTCCCACCACATCAGGTCTATGAGGAGAGAAAAGAGGGGATCTGGAAGGAGTTAGTCAAGGAAAAAAATATGATTGGAATATATTGTATATAATTTCAAATAAAATAATTATAAAATATAAAAAACACAACAGTAAGAAACAACAATATAGCAAAAATAAAAGAAATGAAAGCATCTCCCAATAAACAAAACAAAACAGGAAACATGGAGTCTATTTGATGCTGATGAACTGTTTCTGACCTTAGGGCCTGCTCTGGTGTGTGGTTGGTATAATAAATAAAAGTCTATTTTCTTTTTTCAAAACAAACAAAAAAACAACAAAGATTTAGTCTTTCCCAGCAGGTATCAATTGCATATAACATCTAGGATTCATGGTGAAACTTTATGTCCAACTAATTCCCACAGAGCTATGAAAATAGCTTCAGGTTTTGTTCATGCTGTTACATACTCAGTGGGTTAATATGTGGATTATAGATAGCTTCATGCTTCTGTAGAGAGTTGTTTTCTTAAAATAATTCATCACTCTTTCTGATTAATCTTCCACATAGATCCTTGAGACTTAAAGAAAGAAATTTGTTAAAAATCATCCACTTTATAACAATGGGTTCCAAAAACTTTTATTCTTTGTACATTGTGCAGTTGTATTTGTGATAATTCTAACCTATTGCACAAAGAAGCTTTTTCAATAAACATTTTATATTCACTGATCTTTTAGTATAATAATATCATTAGTACTCATTTTATTATAATGGTATTAAGTAGAATAAGAGTAGTTGTTTTTTCTTCTAGGGTTCAGCAACTGACTAGACTCAAGCTCTCGTCCACATTTAGCAAGGTCAGATATGAGTAGCATTTCATCATGTGTGCCTTAAATACATTTAAAGAGAGATGAATTATTTCCTGTGTTAGACAACACATGATTTATGTCAAATTGATACAAACTATATTTATCTGAGGGAAGAACTTCATTTGAAAATATGCCACCATAAAAAAGGGCTACAGGCCAGCCTGTAGAACATTTTCCTAATTAGTGTTTAAAGAGGAGGATCCAGCCCATGATGAGTGGTGCTACTTCTTGTCTGGTAATCTTGAGTTCTATAAGAAAGTAGGTTAAACAAGCTAGAAAGCACCTCCTTCATGGCCAGTGCTGCAGCTTCTGTCTTCAGGTTCCTGTCCTGTTTGTGTTCTTCTCCTGACATGCTTTGATGATGAAAAATAATGTGGAAGTGTAAGCCAAATAAACTCTTTTCCCTTCAACTTAAATTTTGGTCATTATCATTCATTGTATCACTAAAAACCCTAACTAACACACTTCTATGACATTTTTGTCATTATTGTACCAATATATCTGTCATGTTACACGGTTTTTTAACTGTTTAATACTGACTACTTTACTACTCTACCATGTCATGCAGGATTCCTTCCATGAATATAAGTAAGTAGAATGAAGCTTATCATTGCACACTAGCTTGATTTCTCCATGTTTGATGATATAAGAGATCTCTTCAGCAATATAGTCAGATATAACAGACTGTGAAGAGTTATCAATAGCCTTGGCATTGTGGGAAGTATATGGTATGTCTATGGACAAACATTCAACAAGATATAACCCATTTATGGCACTGGGGATTATACTTAGTGTCATGTCTAGTTGGGGTATTGTCTCTTTTATGATAGGATGACTTTATGTAAATTCTATACACATATGTATATGTTTTAGAGAATTTTGTATACTAGTAGGATTTTGTATGGCTTTTGAAAAGGCTGTTAATGTTAGTTTCTCTCCTCATATTTTCTCTCATTTTTGTCCCTTTACCGCTTCCTAATTTAATCACTTCATTCTGTTTTTTGTTTATCTGTTAATAATACTCTATTCTAGTTCACTTGCCTTGGTAGAATAACTCTCCTCTCTAATTCCCATTACTTGATACCTAACCAGTGTGACTATTTTAAATAATAAATGTGTAACAAAAGCTTAAAAGTTAATATTCACCTATATAGAAAACATGCAATATTTGTCTTTTTGTGTGTGTTTCATTACTCATGATGATTGCTTATAGCTCCATTCATTTACCCACAAGTTTCATCATTTTATTTTCTTAACATCTGAATAATATTATGTCCTAATATTATTACTACATTTCTGTTTATCAAATGATGGTCAACTAGATTGCTTTCAGTTTCTAAATTCATGAATAGAGCAGTGATGAAAACAAATAAAAAATATTTCTGCAATAAAATGGAAAGTCTTTAAGGTATATGCATAATATTGCTATATTCTTCAATGGCTATCGAACAGCCAAATCTGCACCTCTGTCAATGGGATCAGCTATATTATGCTCCCTGGCCTAGGTTTAGGTCTCACTTTCTCAAATGCTACAGACAGACAGGGAAGAGTCAGCTCTGGTGACCTTGAGATCAGCTTTTCCTGCCTGCAGTAAGGGGTAAGAAATGAGCAGCACAGGATATCTCTCCCTCACTGGAGCCACTGTGTGACAGTCCATATGCTGGCTAACTCTCCCACTCTCATATATTCAAGGCCTACTAACTGCATCACTACCCTCCACCAGCAGAGGCAGCTGTACTGTGCTGCCCTTGGAAGTACAGACCCCACTTTCCAGAATGTTGCAGTTGGTGAAGGAAGGACAATTTATCCCTTAGAACTAGTTTATTAACAAATATTCAGATTCAGGGTATACACTAAGATCTATTGACCATTAGATCCAAATTTGTTTTAAATCTGTCATTATTTGAACAGCTAGAAAACAAATAACTTAATTAAAAATAAGCCATGTAACTAAATGGAATGCTCTAAAGATGAAACATTAATGGCTGAGAAACACTTTTTAAAAGTTCAGAATTCTTATTCATGTAAAAATATTAGCTAAAACTACTATGAGATTTCATCTTATACCATTCAGAATGGAAAATCAACATAAAAAATGATCACTGAGGTTGACAATGATTCAAAGAAAAGGAAATGTCTATTCATTGCTGTTGGAGCCCTAATTCTACACAAAGGAGTACTACTCAGCAGTAAGAAAAAAATTGATATCCTAAAATTTGCTGGCAAATGGATGGATTTGGAGAATATCCTCCTGTGCGAGGTACCACAATCCCCAAAAGATAAGCAAGAGATGTACTCACTCATTAGTGGACTTTAAGCAAAAATTAAAGCATTTCCAAGCTGCAAACCACAGGCACTGAACAGCTTGGTATCTGAAACACCTTGGACCGGCACCGTGGAGCCCATTCTCTCCAGAGGAACACCTAACCCAGTCTTGATGTGGGGATGAGGAAAGCAGGTCTGTGGGATCTGAAACACCTTGGACCAACACCTTGGACCGACACCTTGGAGCCCATTCCCTCCAGAGGAACACCTGACCCAGTCTTGATGTTGGGGTGAGGAAACTGGATCTGTCAGGAGTGGATGCTGAACTAAGCCACATTGGGACCTTGGGACCTAATGCCCTTGCTGGGGAGGAGATAAGAAGATGAGGAGAAGGCAGAGTGACTGGGAGGAGCAGGGGGGGGGAGGGAGTTTGGACAATGGAATACATGGATAAAAAAATGAGACTTTATTCATACTAAAAAAAGGAAAAATAAAAGAATAGCCAGTATGTAAGTAAGTATAGAGATTGATAGATAAAATAAATCTACCCAAATTCTAACTGTACCTTATGGTGAATAGGAGAGAAATTAAGACCTTATGCCTTTCCTGCTTCTGGCAGGAGGGGAAACTGGCCCCGAGGTCATGAGAGTGTGAGAATTTCGACTGTTCTCCACACTGGCAACAGCACTAAGGAGAGCCAGTACCTTGCTTGGGCACAACAATAAAGCTGGTGAGCTGGGACTATGGGTATGTGAGCAGGAGAATTGCTCCAGCATCTTCCTTCATATGCCAGGGAACGGCAAGGGTGAGGGAAATATGTACTCCCCACCTCCCGCTTGCCACCTGCCACATGTGGGAGAGTTGATTTTTGAGGCATGAGACAAAAGTACTCTTGCTGCCCCTCATCAAGGGCAGCAAGCTTGAGAGTGAGTCCTTCACCTCACTTGGTCAAAACAGTAGATCTCGTCCTGGTGGTGTGAGGACAAAAGAACTGTCCCTGTTCCTCGCTGTCTGCTACATGAGGTATGCTTGGACAGTGCCAGGGAGCTTGCCTTTGTGGTGATGATGAGGAAAACCTGGCAGGCTGATCAAACCAACTACCATCTAGGCCCAGTACCAAGACTATGGAGAAATTCATCTCAACACACAACTCATATATAACTAGAGCAAGTGTAGTGGCTGGACCTGCAGAGCTGAAGCTACAGGATCTCCATGACACAAAGCAACAAGAGGATGTCCAAAGGAGTCCCATTATGGAGGCTATAGCAGAAGCCAGAGGCTTTGAACAAGACCAGCGACTCAATGCAATGAACACTTTCAAATTCAGACATGTGAGCTAAAGGTTAAGCTGAGTGACTCATTAGGCCACTCTACAGCTTCCACAATGGCATGTTGTTGTTGTTGTTTTTCCTTGTTTGCTTATTGTTTGTTGACTCTTTTGGATTTTTGGTTTTAATGTGAAATTTTGTTTTGTGGGAGTATTCAAAGGCTGAGGCTGAAGTGAAGGGACAAGGCAAGTTGTGGGATCAGAATACATGAGATTCTCAAAGAATCAATAAAAGTTTAAAAAATATAAAACAATATAAAGGAAGTAGTCACAAACATTTATCAATTAGTGTTTAGTTTTATTAACTAATGCTTCCAGGTTTGGAACTACAAGTTGTTGCTCTTCTTTGCATTGTAGCGAAAATAGATTAAATGATAGATATGATGAAAGTTTTCCACTCTACAAAGTACATATTTCTAAGGAGAGTTCTTTGAATGCTTTTTATACTATATTTTACTCTATTTACTAAAATGTAGTTATAGTATGGGATTATGTTGGAAAGTGCTTTTGTGTGTCTTTCTCTGTATATTGGAGGCCTTATCTGAATAATTCTTTAATGTCAGATACAATTTAAGGAATCTTGTAACAAAAAGAAAAGAGAACCTTATCCCATTTGCCAAGCCATAAGTACATAATGCTAGAGGCATGCAGCAATAAATTAATCATTTTTTATCGAAAGTTTATATGATCACAAAAAAGTGGTAGAAAAGACAAAAAAAGCCGATTTGCATCATATCTTAGTAAATATAATAAATTTCAGTGCACTTATTTGGTCTGAAAATAATAATATTTCAATTATGAAATTCCTGATTTTTTCATATGATGTTGTTGAGATCTACTTATATAAAATACATGTAGCTGGATCATGTTACCTCTATCATTCTTTGTTCTCTGCTTTCCACTGATGATTATGTCACTGAGGCACTTCAGTATTTAATCATACACAGATAAAAACTTCTGAACAAATGAAGCAACATAATATTATCATATAGAAATTCTACTTATGTTCTTGAAGCATTTTTCTAATAGAATTCTGTTGTTCCTAAGAAGGGGCTAAGATCATACTCTGATACATGATGAGTTTCTGGTCAGGTTAATAATGAAAAAGAAAAGAAGAAAGGGAAATAGGGAAGGAGAGATTAAATCCATCACTGATTTTACAAAATTTTCACCATGTTTATATTTCTCAAATGCAGAAGCTGAACAAATCCTCTCATATGTCATGTAACATTTAACATCATGTGACATTTAATGAAGAATCTGTTTTGTGAATAGTTTTATCAATGCTTCCAACTGATTTCTTAGGATTGTTAATAATCTTTATATCTAGAAATATCCACATGCTGGAAAAGTAAACATTAAAATTAATAAACACATTCAAACCTTATACATTCTCTTATTTTACTATTTATTTAACTAATACTTTGTATTGTATTCTGTTTAACATACTGGTAAGCTTAAACAATTTGTTAGGGTTCATATTAAACTGAATGTAGTCTTTGCTATCATCCTTTCTTCTTCCTTCCTCTGCTTTATTCCTTTCAACTCCCACATCCTTTCCTCTTTCTCCCATCTCTCCTTTCTTTTCATTTGTTTTCTTTTTAATACTAACAATCATGCTTTTATGATCAAGTATCCTACTAAGGAATCACATCAGTAGACTTTCATAAATGATTATTCCTGAGGGGGGTGTAATGACCAGTATAGCATATTCACTCTGTAGTCCAATAATGTCCTGAATTTGTGATCCTCTTAACTCAGGCCCCTAATTAGTCAAAGTTAAAGTATCTCAAATATATGCTGAATTGTATATATTCTGATAAATAAGATTTCTTAGTAAGGTTTTTTTAATTAAATTGTCACTGATTATAGACACTTTGTACCTTAGTTTGCC
This sequence comes from Sigmodon hispidus, assembly GCA_004025045.1. Lineage (NCBI taxonomy): Eukaryota > Metazoa > Chordata > Mammalia > Rodentia > Cricetidae > Sigmodon > Sigmodon hispidus. Next base: position 52,180 of record PVIH01006678.1, read on the forward strand.
TGTTGCTTAAATAGTGCCTGTTAGCTGGATTCACTGGGATACCAGTTATTCTGTTATGAAGCTAGAATTCACAAAGTTGATTTCTGATAGTGAGCTCATAACAAGGGCTACAATGATTGACATATTCTCTAGAGCTTACTTTTGTTATGAAATAGGGAAAAGGTATGGATTGGATAAAAATTTCTTTGTCTAGTTCTCTAAAAGCAAGGCATAAAGTACATGATGTAGTGGACAGAAATAGCCACATTTCAACCCCCACTTCCCAGGGTACAATCACATCATCAACACCAGCTCTACTATGTTCAATGGTCACATCAGTTGAGTGATACAAATAGATGCCTGTTTTAGTGAAGAGTGATGCTGGTGAATTATCCCCTATCCTGCTTATTTAATCTGAAGGACAAGAAGAGCATCTCTAAATGTTTAGTCTAAATATTACATTGAGAGAGCATAGTGAAGAATTTCTATTTTTCATAGACAATTACATAATTAAAAGTGATATTTAAAAACACTTAAAATAGTTCTAGAAAAAAAGAACAAAATTCTTCTTTCTTACTTTACGCCTTGGGAAAAATTATTACCAGCAAAAATTCATATGCAGATTTGTCAGGATTTTTTTTTAGCTAAATACATTGCCTATGAAAAAGACTAAATTGCATCCAGGCTGTATATGGTAAGTCCTAACAACTCTTTGCATTACATCTTGCAATGCAGAAAGCTTCTTATAATTTTATTGCACTTATTTCTTTGAAGAAATGATCAGGAGAGATTTTATAAAGAAGAGCAAATGAAGCCAAAGTATTTCTGGCACTTACTATCAGCTTCTAGAATGAAGAGTTCTGTTCTGTAAAATTTTATTCCAAGCCTCTATTATCTTTGCTGTAGCTAGTAATGCTCCCTCTTCTTAAACAGTTTCCAATTCTCATGAATGTTGCATTCATATAGTTTTTAATTTGGAAAGAAAAGAGATACTTTATTTAACTAATAGAATGTGTTTTTTTTTCTATTCAAAGGAGTAAAAAATAATTTGACTAATTCATTTGAGAACTGTATTTTATTTGACATATACTCAGTGTACCTATGACAGAGATAATAGGATTTATTGAACAGAATTTCCTTAAAAACAAATTCTACAAATATTGTAAGGGCTTAGTACAATATCATCTAAAGTCTAATTCAGGAAATACCAAGATTGAATACATTTAATCACCTTAACAAGATAAATTATAAGTAATATACTAAGAAATTTTGATTCTAAGACTATAATTAGCTTATGCATATAATTAATAAGAAAATATAAGCTAATAAATAAGTTGGAAAGATATTGACAATATAATTGACTGTCCTAAAAACATAAATTTATAGATTTTACAAAATTAAGGTTCAAAATAAATATTGTTTTAAATTAAAATTTAAATCACTAAGGAAATAAATTATACTATTAATTATATATCTATCATGCTTTCTTAAAAATGGTAGCTGTGAAATTATCTTTTTTAGTATTTTTAATCTCTTGAGAAGAAAATGTGGACACCATTTCAAAAACAGTCTTCACAAATGCAATATTGTAAGCACTTCAAAGATTCAACTTTATATACAAATTGTTGTTAAAAATTATAACTAATAAAATTTAATAATCTTGAAATTATCAAGAATTATGGGAATAAATAATTAAATTATATATAGTAATAAATTGTGAAATTTATCAAATCATTTAAATTAACTATTAAAATGTGAATATCAAGATCCTCACATATGACTTTAATCTTTGATTTTATGATTTTATATTGTACATATATACAATATATAGTTGTATATTGTTTTGTTCATGTATAATTGTTCTAAGAAATAATATTTATCATTTTTACTCATTTTACCAGATACCTCTATGCCAAGTTAAAGTGTTTGGGAAGACTTAAGCACAGTAACTTGCTATAGGGATTATGTCCTTACACAGGATTCATGTGGAATTAATCGTCTTACTGTGAAGTTGGCCTTTAGAAACTGGCATACCTCATTTCTTATTACAGACTTAACCATCGCAGCTTTAGCTTTTGTCTTCATAGTCAAGAGGACAAAGATCATGAGAAATTAATAAACATTTTATGGTTTGGAACTGATGTCATATGCATCACTTATAGTTGTAGTTAACAAAACAGAGTAAGTTTCATTACTTCCGTTAAATATAGATGTAGTAGCCTGATTTTGGATTGTTAGAAAGAAAACAGATTCTAAGCCAAATATTGTGGGAAGAATGAAATATCAGAGAGAAAAAGCACCACAGTAACCCAGTATGTTGTTTCACATCTGCATGCGAATCCAGTTCAAGGAGAGAAAATACTCCTCTGTCTTGTACTACAGCAGTCATGCTTGAGGTTCACAGACAGAAAATAAAAGTGAAACTGCTTAGGACAAAGGAAAACTAACAGGTAAAGGGAAGAAAGAGGAATATATATATATATATATATATATATATATATAATATATATATATAAAGGTAAATATCAAAGTAAAACACATTGTGTTAAAATAAATAAAAGATTTAAAACATGTTGTTACATTTTCACAATTTGTATTTGGATAGACTATTACAAGTTAAACACATAATCAGGGCAACTAAAATATTTTGAAATTTTAGCTTATTTCCTGGTAATCAAAATATTTAAATTCCTTAAAAGAAAACAGAATAATCATATTTAGAAAAGAATATAATTAAATCATTTAATTTTTCTAACTCTTTGGAGAAAAAGCAGTTGGCTTAATCCATGTGTTAGATAAATCAAGTTTGCATCAGCAATATAAAGTCTCTTGTTTAAGAAATCTAGCTTGCCAATGGCTAAGGTAAGCTTTATTATCAAATTTTACTTTAATGAATTTAATTTTCCTTTGAGAATAATGGGCAAAAAATAGCAAAGATATATAGTTTTTCTATTGTACTCTGATGACTGATACACATATATTCCTCTTTCTATTCTATACAAGCATAGTTTTGAGTATAAAAAATATAATTTTATGCAATTAAAAAGAATATTGATATCCAACAACAAAACTTGATGCAAAACCCAGAAATTGATCTTTGCTATCTACCTGCTAGTGAATCCCACTCTTTCTTCTTTTGTGTATGATGTAGTACATATGATTACCCTGACCTTTGAGTAATTTTTGTAACCATTATATTTATTTTATTAAATGTACATCATGTTACCTTTGACTACAACTATGTGTTTTGATTAGAATTTTATTATTTATATGTTAAACATTGCACTCTATTCCTTCATATTAAAATCATTTGAAATTGTGGTTATACTAATAGAAGAAACATTACTCAATTATTTTAAATTACTAGAAACACATTACAATAACAAATTATATTATTCAGAAACAAATGAATTTAAGCATGTTGTAAAATGTAAGAAATGCAAAACTTTATAAAAAACATAAAAAGTGCCAGAAAAAATCAGTTATTGGGTTCTAGTTGTTACTCATTTTGAGTTAACTAGGTTTTCCATAAAGTAAAACTTGTACTTTGGTTACTTCTGTGGATGAGTTAATAGACGTATTTGCAAACTGGAGGGATAGACTAATTAGATAGTCTTCTAATACATAGAGGAAGCATCATAATTGTGTTTTTGATACTTGCAAAAACATTTTAATTGTTTTATCAAAAATTTAAGTGGTATCTGTAAAGTTTTCTGGAAACTGAAATATTGTATGCTGTACATAATAAGGTAGACATGTACAGAGAATAATTCAAGGGAGCTAATATTTATATACCCACTCTTTACAAATGTGTTGGACAATCTTAGTCTCATTATTTGGGTTAATGTTCTGTGGTTTAAAAATAGTATAACACAATTGATGATTCAAAAATGGTTCAAATTAATTTTTTCCTTTCATATAAAATGGGAAATAACATTCCTTAATTTGAAGAATCAAAGAAAAATGTACATGTTCATTTTTTTTTACCCTGGTCAACATATATAACACGTTTTCTTAAGGAAATATATATATATTTCAGATAGTCATATATATGGCTTATAGAAATAAGCATATCTCTGAGGTTAATGACAATACAGTCAATACAGTCAACTTTTCAGGTTACATTTCTGAGTTATTAATAATTAATAATTAATGAGTATAACTGACTATTTCAGATGAGATTTCATCATCTAAAACAGGGATCCACAGAGGGAATAAATCTCAGGGTCATCAATGCCCTCCATTACTTGAGTTATGAGATACTCATAAAATGTCCAGAGTTTATATAGAAATCTCTCATTTATCAGCAATGAAGGTTGTCAGGGTTTTAAGTATAAAAAATACAGAATGTCCATTTCCACCTGAAGGCAAAGGAAGCAATTGGGGAACAGATTTCTTGCCTTTCTACTCATTTTTTTTTGCAAAAGACTTTATTTGTGTGAGTAAGATGGAAAAAAGACAGAATATAAAACATATAGAAAGAGATAAGTTGTCCCTATTTCAGGGAGTGACATGCAACGCCTGGCTTCACTGAGGTGTGGGTGATTGGACTACTTTTGTCTGTGTAAAAGCACCATAGTATGGATATAAATGAAGCTCCACATGAAGCAGAATTAGAGGATAATAAAAAAAAGGCTTTGGGTGTTTATGTTCTTTGAAATTACCTGGGGGATTAAATTGAGTACATTTAAAATACTATTGAAAAATCTTTCAATTGCATAAAAGCAAAGATTTAATATTCTTCACCTCCTGTGATATGTGGCAGTACAAGTTCTCCTTCACAAACACCTGTAAATCTTTGCTTACCAGGTGGTAGGATTTAATAAAAACAACACTGGAAAGAAAGTGCTTCACCTTACAATTCTGTTACAATTCACCCAACTTTCTTTTCTAAACTTCATCAGATTTTAAGGTAGTATTTACTCTTCTTTTGACACAAATATAAATTAATTTGCCTAGAGTTTCTATGCTACATTATTTGAGCTCTGATTTCTAGTAACACCATTTTACTCATTTTTAAAACTTTCTGTAATTTTTATTTGAAGTATAAAGGTCTGTCTTACAATTAAGGTTTATTTGCTTAGAGACCATTAAAGTTATTAAATAGGCTGATATTTAATATTAGCCTTGCTACCAGAATAAGTAATCACAGGAATCTATAAAAATGATTTACTTCTAAAAAATTTGAAGTGTTTGTTTCTCAGAAAGCTGTGAACCAATCTCCCCAAGGACCCAGCAATACCACTTATGGGTGTATACCCTAAAGATGCACAGTCCTACTCCAATGGCATTAGCTCAACTATGTTCTTAGGCATCACAAACCCAGAAAGATAAGCAGGGGATGTATTCACTCAGTTGTGGACTGTAACAAAAAAAAAGAAAAAGAAAGAAAAAAAACAGAAAAAAATTGAAGTGTTTAGACTGTAGACTAGGATAAAGGAACAGATTAATTAATTTTTGTATTAAGTTCAACTGAAGTAATACATATGACATACATGGACTCATTCCTGAAAATTTACAATATCTTTTCATGTATGTTTTGAAGTTATTATCCATTTTACAATAAATGAGTAATTGGGATTGGGAAGTAGAAAAACCTGCATGATTGTATATTATAGGTCATGTGTTTCATAGACTTGTTTCTGCTAGCAAATTACATACAAGCTACATTTTCTTTGCAGAAAGATAAGCAGAGGTTGTACTCACTCATTAGTGGACTTTAAATAAAAAGCAAAGCAACGCAAGCTGCAAACCACAACCACTGAACAGCTTGGGATCTGAAACAAATTGGACTGGCAACTTTGAGACCATTCCTTCCAGAGAAACACCCCCACCCCCAGTCTTGATTTTAGGATAAGGAAATCAGTCTTTCCTGGAGTGGATGCTGAACTAAGCCACCTTGGAACCTTGGGACCTCCTGCCCTTGCTGGAGAGGAGATAAGGAGATGGGAGAAGAGAGAGTGACTAGGGTGGGCAGGAGGGTAAGGGAGTTTGAAGAAGTGGATACATGGACAAAAAGGAGACTTTATTCAGAAAGCAAATAAATAAAGAAATAAAAGAAATTACTCCTATCACATAAATCTGCTGCTTGCAAATGCAGAGCTCAAAATAATGATGAAATATTTAAGTATGTGATTCTAAATTTAAATCAATAATACTAAATAGCTATTATATTTTATTTAGAGGCAATTGTATTTAACCATTCTACTTAAGTAAAGAATATCTTTGGTGTGTATGTTATTAGAATTAAATTTTAACCATTTAATCCTAGTAATTGTCTTAATGAAAAAAATTACAACTGGTATGTTTACCTCAGAAGGTCAATAAATAGAGTTTTATAATTATTTCTTGAACACTATATTACAACCATGTATTCTGACATGTAGATATAAAATAAAAACATATATTGGTTTTGAATTTGATTTTAATCTAGAAAATTTCATAGCTTAACATTTTATTTTCCTAAAAATAATATAAAAAATGAAAAGCAAGTGGATATTGTCAAATGTAATATTTTAATTTGAATGATAATACTCTTTATAAAAAATACAATCTAAAATATAAACTTTGTAAAAGTTGTTATAATACCTAAATGGAAGAATGCTGTATATTTGATTCTTAGAAAGTAAAATTAAATATCAAAATTGATAATCTTAGTTCAGTGTGAGGTAGACAGGATATATTTGGAAGATACTGGAAAGACAGGAAAGAAGTTTGGATATATATTATTAATTTATACTATATATTATAATGTATGTATTACATATGCATGCATATATGATATTTTAACATGTAATAATATAGTATAAGCTTGTTAACTGAAAAATACTTAACACATTCAACAAAATCATTTTTTATAATATTTTAACTGTTAGATATCTTTTGGTGAGCAAAATATTTACTTTTTTATTTGAAGCACATAATATTTTTCAAACATCACAATATAAATTTATTCAGAGGAAAAATAACAGTACAAATTATGGTGGGACAAACTGTCAAGATTGATGTTGGATCATACAAGGGATGGTACTTCAAGCCCAAGAGCATGTCAGCTTAAATTTTCCATTACTTTACTTATCTGTTGAATCTGGCCTGTTATCTAAGCTTTAAAACCATTTGTTTCTTTAATTTCAGCTGAATATGTTTTACTTCAGATACCTGTTGCTTGTCTTTGTGCCAGTGACCCAAGTGTCTTTTTACCCAAATCTATTACCTGGATGCAAAGAAATGGGTAGAAACCTAGCTCTGTTATTTACCATGAGATAGAAGATTGTGCTTGTTTTAGTAAACCCAAAACTGATTAATCAATTATTTTTGTTCAATAAAAGAACCACTTATTACACTTTTGAAATTCATTTGGAATGAATATTTTTCTGTTAACTTGATAATCTGAAACAGCAAGGAAGAGATTATTTATTGGAGATTTGTTTAGATTTGGTTCATCTGTGAGCATGTCAGTTGGGAGTTATCTTGATTGTTGATGTAGAAATAAACTGAGTCTATTGTGGCAAGCCAAATTTCCTATTCAGTGGATCCTGAATATTGTAAAAGTGGTGAAGATTATCTGAGAGAAAGCAAGAAAATAAATAAGCATACAGATAATCTTTCATTGCTTTCCTCTATGAATGTGATATGATTATTTCAAGTACCCTCCAGTTTCTTTTCCAACAAACGATGAACTGTAATCTGAACTTGTAAGGCAAATAAACCAATTCTGTTTAAAGCATCTTGTTATTTTATCGCACATATTTAAATGTAACTAGAACAACTATGTATTCTGCATGTTACCTTTTTTTCAAATCCAAAATCTTTTGTGACTTCAATTTATATAAATATTTAAATACTAGAAAATTATTTCCTATTCTCTTAGTAATCTTTTTTCTTCATGTTGTTTCTATCAAAACATATTGATAAATATAGCTCTTGTGGATATAGCAACTTTCTGGATTTAAATAGAATGTATTTGTAGGCTTTCAGGATGTTTGGAAGTGGTATGTACACATTACATCTATCCTTCTAGTGCAATGTATAAACAATTATCTACGGTTTAAAAATACAACATAGAGTAATCCACCATCTATTTGTATAATATTAAATATATGTGCGTTATTTCAATTATTCTGTACCCAGCAGCTATAGGAAAAATATTTTATTAGTTCACATGACTACCAATGTTTGATAGTAATGTTTAGAATATCAAATCAAAATATTTGAGATAATTTCAACTTAATGTAACTGTTTTTCTTTTTTTTTTCTTTTTTTTTTTTAACTTTATTTATTTATGTATTTGCCTTGGTGTTTGCCTGGAACTGGAACTACAGACAGTTGTTAGCTGCCATGTGGGTGCTGGGAATCGAACCCAGGTCCTCTGGAAGAGCAGACGGTGCTCTTAACCGCTGAGCCATCTCTCCAGCCCCCAATGTAACTGTTTTTCATTTCCAGGAGTTCTAAAATGCCAAGAAGCTTCCTATGACTTTTTGACATAAGAAATAAGAAACAAAATATTGTTTGCAAATAATATAAGAGCACTTAATAAGAAAAACAATAACTGTAACAGACCTATTTGACAAAAATTTTAAATCACTGAAGAAAGAAATTGAAGAGGATGTCAGAAAATGGAAAGCTCTCCTGGATTGGTAGAATCAACATAGTAAAAATGGCAATTCTACCAAAGGCAATCTACAGAATCAATGCACTGCCCATCAAAATCCCAACATAATAGTTTTTGGACCTTGAAAGAAAAATACTCAATTTCATTTGGAATAACAAAAAAGCCAGGATTGCCAAAACAATTTTACTCAACAAAAGAACCTCAGGAGATATCACCATCCCTGACTTCAAGCAATACTATAGAGCTACAGTAGTAAAAACAGCCTGGTACTGGCATAAAAACAGACTTGTGGATCAATGGAATAGAATTGAGGATCCAGACATTAACCCAAAAACCTATGAACACCTGATCTTTGACAAAGAGGCCCAAAACATTCAATGGAAAAACGATAGTATATTTAACAAATGGTGTTGGCATAGCTGGATGGAAGTGTGTAGAAAAATGCAAATAGGTCCGAGCCTGTCACCCTGCACAAAACTCAAATCCAAGTGGATCAAAGATCTCAACTTAAACCCAACCACTTTGAACTTGATAGAAAAGAAAGTGGGAAATATACTTCTACAAATTGACACAGGCGACCACTTCCTAAATATAACACCAGTGGCACAGGCAATAAGACCAACAATCAATAAGTGGGATCTCCTGAAGCTAGGAAGCATCTGAAAAGCCAAGGACACTGTGAATAGGACAAAACGGCAGCCTACAAAATGGGAAAAAATTTTCACCAACCCTACAAGTGATAGAGGACTGATCTCTAAAATATATAAAGAGCTCAAGAATCTAGAGCCCAAAACCTTGAATAACCCAATCAAAAAATGGGGTACAGATCTAAAAAGGGAATTCTTAGCAGAGGAACTATGAATGGCTGAAAGGCACCTGAAAAAGTGCTCTTCATCTTTAGCCATCAGAGAAATGCAAATCAAAACAACTTTGAGATACCACCTAACACCTGTTAGATTGGCTAAGATAAAAGGCACAGATGACAGCCAATGTTGGAGAGGATGCGGAGCAAGGGGAACACTTCTCCATTGTTGGTGGGAGTGTAAGCTTGTTCAGCCACTTTGGAATGCAATATGGCTGTTTCTCAGAAAATTAAGAATCAATCTCCCCATGGACCCAGCAATACCACTTGTGGGTGTATACCCTAAAGAGGCACATTCACACTCCAAAGGTATTAGCTCAACTATGTTCATAGCAGTCTTATTTGTAATAGCAAGAACCTGGAAACAACCTAGATGTCCCTCAACTGAAGAATGGATAAAGAAACTGTGGTACATCTACACAATGGAATAATACTCAGCAGTAAGAAAAAAATATATCCTAAAATTCGCAGGCAAATGGATGGATTTGGAGAATATCCTCCTGAGCAAGGTATCACAATCTCAGAAAGATAAGCAGGGGATGTACTCACTCATTAGTGATCTCTAAACAAATAAACAAGAAAAAAAAGCCAAGCATGCACAAGAGGCAAACCACAAACACTGAACAACTTGGGATCAGAGACACCCTGGACTGACCCTTCAGATCCCACTCCAACTATAGGAACACCTGACTCACTCTTGAGGGAGGGGGGACAAAATTGGATTTGTCAGGATTGGAGACTGATCCAAGCATTATTGGGTCAGTGGGACCATAGGACTGTCTGCTCCCTGCCCAGGGAGGGGATGGGGAGTTGTGGAGAAGAAAAAATGACCTGATGTGGTGGGAGGGGGAAGGGATCTTAAACAAGGATATACAGGGATGGAATAATGTTGCTATGAATATAGTGGAAAATAATGTTGCTATGAATATAGTGGAAATTAATGTTTTTGGGGTGTGAATGTGTGTCTTTAGGGTACATGCCTAAGAATGGTGTATCTGGATCCTTGGGGAGATTGATACTCAGTTATCTTAGAAACTGCCATACTGCATTCCAAAGTGGTTGAAAAGTTTACACTTCCATCAACAATAAAGGAGTGTTTCCCATGCTCCATTATCCTCTCCAGCATAGACTGACATCTGTGTTTTTAATCTTGCCCATCCTGACAGGTGTAAGGTGGTACCTAAAAGTCGTTTTGATTTGATTTCTATGATGGCTAAAGATGTTGAGCACTTTTTCATGCGCCTTTCAGCCATTTTTAGTTCTTCTGCTGAGATTTCCCTTTTTAGTTCTGAATAACATTTTTTTTAATTGGATTTTTAATGGTTTTGGGCTCTAGTTTTTTGAGTTCCCTATATATTTTAGAGATCAATCCTTTGTCACTTGTAGGGTTGGTAAAAATCTTTTCCCATTCTGTAGGCTGTTGTTTTGTCTTATTGTCTATGTCCTTGGCCTTACAGAAGCTTCTCATTTCAGGAGGTCCTACTTATTGATTGTTGTTATTAGTGTCTGTGCCACTGGTATTCTATTTAGGAAGTGATCACCAGTGGTATCCCCCACTTTCTGTTCTATCAAGTTCAGTGTAGCTGGGTTTATGTTGAGGTCTTTGATCCACTTGGATTTAAGTTTTGTGCAAGGTGATAAGTTTGTATTTATTCACATTTTTCTACAGAGTATCATAGAGTTATGCCAACATCATTTGTTGAAGATACTATCTTATTTCCATTGAATATATTTGGACTCTTTGTCAACAATTAAGTGTTCACAGGTGTGTAGGTTAATGTCTGGGTCTTCAATTCGATTCCATTGATCCACAAGTCTGTATTTATGCCAGTACTAGGTTGTTTTATTACTGTAGCTTTATAGTATAACATGAAGTCGGGGATGGTGATGCCTCCTGAGGTTCTTTTGTTGAGCAAAATTGTTTTTGCAATTGTGGCTTTCCTGTTATTCCAAATGAAGTTGAGTATTATTCTTTCAAGATCTGTAAAATATTGTGTTGGAATTTTAATGGACAGTGCATTGAATTTGTAGATTGCTTTGAGTAAGATTGCCATTTTTACTATGTTGATCCTAACTATCCAGGAACATGAGAGATCTTTCCATTTTTTTTTATATCCTCTTCAATTTTTTTCTTTAAAGATTTAAAATTTTTGTCAAAATATCTGATTCTTCTTTGGTTATAGTTACACCAAGGTATTTGATGCTATTTGCAGCTATTATAAAAGGTTATGTTTCCATTATCTTTTGCAGCCCTTTTATCTTTGGTGTATAGGAGAGTTACTGATTTCTTTGAGTTAATCTTGTATCCTGCTAAATTCCTTAAGATGTTTATCAGCTGTACAAGTACCCTGGTAGAATTTTGTTGGTCACTTATGTATACAATCATGTCTTCTGCAAATAGAGTTATTTTGACCTCTTCCTTTCCAATTTGTATTCCCTTAATTTGCTTTCATTCTCTTATTGCTTTTTCTAAAACTTTGAGAACTATGTTGAGTAGATAAGGGGAAATGGGACAGGCTTGCCCACTGCCTGATTTTAGTGAGATTGTGTTGAGTTTTTCTCCATTTAGTTTGATGTTGGCCAACAGTTTTTTGTAAATCGCCTTTATTATATTTAGATATATTCACTGTATTCCTGCTCTCTCCAGAAATTTTATCATGAAGGCATGTTGGATTGTGCTGAAGGATTTTTCAGCAACTAATGAAAATATCATGTGGGCTTTTTTCCATTAATTTGTTTACATGAAGGATTACATTTACAGTTTTCTGTATGTTGAATCATTCTTGCATTTCTAGAACAAAGCCTACTTTATTATGCTCGATGATATTTTTTATATGTTGTTGTATATGGTTTGCCAGAATTTTGTTGATAATTTTTGCATCAATGTAGATAAGAGAAATTGGTGTGTTATTCTCTTTCTTTATTGTGTCTTTGAGTGGCTTGGGTATCAGTGTTAATGTGGCCTCATAAAAAGAGTTTGGCAATGTTCCTTCAGTTTCTACTGTATGGAACAGTTTGAGGAGTATTTGCATTAGCTCTTCTTTGAATGTCTGGAAGAACTCTGCACTGAATCCATGTGGGTCTGGCCATTATTTATTTGGGAGACTTTTAATGACAGCTTTAATTTCCTTTGGTGTTATAGGAATTTTGAGGTCTTTAATCTGTTCTTGATTTAATTTTGGTAAATGGTACCTTCCACAAAACTTCATTTTTTGTAGGTTCTCCATTTTTGTTGAGTACAGATTTTCAAAGCATGACCAGATAATTCTCTGGATTTACTATGTGTCTGTTGTTATTATCCCCTTTTTATATCTGATTTCATCAATTTAGATACTCTTTCTCTCTGCTTTTTGGTTAGTTTGGATAACGTATTATCTTTTTCAAAGAACCAACTCTTTGACTCATTGATTTTTTTGTATTGTTCTCTTTGCTTTAATTTTGTTAATTTCAGCTCTAAGTTTGAATATTTCCTGGCATCTCTTCCTTCTAGGTGAGTTTGCTTCTAATTGTTCCAGGGCCCTCAGCCATGCTGACAGTTTCCTTGTGTGGGATTTCTCTTGTCTTTTCATATAGGCATCTAGTGCTATGAATTTTCCCCTTAAGACTGCTTTCATTGTATTCCATAAGTTAGTGTATGTTGTGGATTCATTTTTGTTGAATTCTAGGAAGTCTTTGATTTCTTTCATAATTTCTTCCTTGAGAAAGAGGTGGTTCAGTTGAGTAATGTTTAGTTTCCATGAGTTGATAGGTTTTCTGTGATTCTTGATGTTGCTGAACTCTAACTTTAGATCCTGGTGATCTGAAATGGTACAAGGTGTTATACACATTTTTTTGAACCTGTTGATGTTTGCATTATGACCTAATATATGGTCAATTTTAGAGAAAGTTCCAAGGGGTGCTGAGAAATATGTTTATTTCTTTTTGTTTGGATGGAGGGTTCAGTATATATCTACTAAGTCCATTTGGGTCATAACATCTGCTAGATCCCTTATTTCTCTGTTGAGTTTCTGTCTGAATGACCTATCCAAGGGTAAAAATGGTGTATTGAAGTCTCCCATTATTAGTGTGTCTGGTTTGATATGGGGTTTAAGCTTTAGAATTGTTTCTTTTACATATGTAGTTGCCCTTCTGTTGGTGGCATAGATATTCAGGATTCAGATTTCATCTTGGTGAATTTTTCTTGAGATAAATAAGTAGTGACCTTCCTAGTCTCTTTTTATTTATTTTAGTTTAAAGTCTATTTTGTTAGATATTCAAATGGCTGCACTAGCTTTTTCCTTACTGTCATTTGATTGGAAAATCTTTTCCCAACCATTTACTCTGAGCCTGTGTCTGTCTTTAAAGTTGAGGTGTATTTCTTGTATGCCACAGAAAGATAGTTTATGTTTTTGTATCCATCATGTTAGGGTTTGTCTTTTCATAGGTGAATTGAGTCCATTGATATTAAGCGATATTAATGACAAATGATCCATATTTCCCATCATTTTTGGTAGCAGCTTGGGTTTCTTTTTTTTTGAGGGGGTTTCTTCTGTGGACTTATCAATTGTCTGTGGTTACAGGGGTGTTTCTGGTTTCTTTATGTTGGATATTTCCCTCAAGGGCTTTTTGCAGCGCAGGGTTTGTAGTTAGGTATTGTTTAAAATCTGGTTATGTTGTGAAATATCTTATTTATCCCACCTATGTTGATTGATAGTTTTGTTGGATATAGTTGTCTAGTCTGGCAACTATGCACTTTTAGTATCTGTATAATGTATGACCAGGACCTTCTTGCTTTCATTGTTTCCATTGAATAGTCAAGTGTAATTCTGATGTGTCTCCTTTTATAGGTGATTTGACCTTTTTCAATTGCAGATCTTAATTTTTTTTTTCTATTCTGTAGGTATTGAGGCTTGATTATGATATGATGAGTAGCCCTGGTGTGTGTGTGTGTGTGTGTGTGTGTGTGTGTGTGTGTGTGTGTGTGTGTGGTCTATTTGGTGTTCTGTAGGCTTCCTGTGTTTTATAGGCATTTCCTTAATTAGGTTTTGAAAGTTTTCTTCTATGATCATGTTGATTATATTTTCTGTCCTTTGAGCTGATATTCTTCTCTTTCTGTTCCAATTATTCTCAGGTTTGGTCTTTTCATGGTTTCCCAAATTTCCTGGACATTTTGTGTTATGGCATTTTTGGTTTTAGTGTTGTCTTTAACTGATGTATTTATTACCACTATTGAGTCTTCTACCACAGAGATTTTCCCTTCCATCTCTTGGATTCTATTGGTTATGCTTGAATTTGTAGTTTCAGGTTATTTTTTCAGTTTTACTATTTCTAGTTTTGTTTTGGTTTGTACCTTCTTTATTGCTTCTATTTCAGTTTTTAATTCTTGGCAAATTTCTTTTACCTGTTTGTTTTCTTTTTCTTGGTTTTCTTTATTTTCTTTCAGGGTCTTCTTCATTTCTTTTAATTTTCTTTTTGTATTTTTTTCTACTTCTTTAAAGAAGTTTTTATATCCTATTTTCAGACTTCTATTAGGTTCATAAAAATATTTTTAAGGACGTTTTCTTCTGTTCCCTCTTTGCTGTTATGTTCTGGTCTTGAAGCTATAGAGATACTTGCTTCTTCTGGTGGTATCTTGTTGACATTTGTATTGTTGTATGTATTCTTGCACTGCTGTCTGTCCATTGTTTCCTCAATTCTCTCTTGTTTAGTTCTTGGTCAGCTCCTAGTGAGTTGTTGGTGTGAGGGATCTTAAGGCTCTTAAAGCTCTTACTTAGTTTGTGCTCAGAAGGTTGGCTGTTCTCATGAGGTTGCCGTGTTATGCCAGTCATCACCCCTTGACTTCTCACCTCTCAGCCTTGTGCCCAGGGACTTGGCTGTTCCCCCATTGCTATTACACCAGCACTGTACTGGTTGGGCTGTGCTCAATGCTGAAGACAAGAAGCTGTCTCAGGGCCTGGGTTCAGGAGTGACAGTCACTTTCTGACCTCTGACTTTTCACCTGTGATTTAGAAACTCCTCTGCTTCCTTGCTGTTATTATGCCAGTTGTTTCCTGCGCATAATGTGTTCCCTGCTGAATCTGAGTTTCTTATCTCTGAGGTATGTGCCCAGGATCAAGGGACTCAGCTGTTCCCCTGTTGCTACTTTCCCAGCTGTGTTCTGTGCAGGCAGTGGTCTGCACTGCAGCAGTGTAGTGGCCCCAAAACATCATATTTTAAAATGATAGCATAAAAGAATATATTTCTTCTATTATATGACCAACAAACAGAAATACAGAAAGCATAAGAATTTCAAATAGGCTCATAAACATCAATGAGGGTAAATTGGTATTAAAAATTATTCCACTGAAAAAAAGCCCAGGATTATACAATACTTAATTCAATCAAAATTTTAATAAAGAGCTAGTACAAATAAACATAGCAAACATAGAAGCACTAGAAGACTCATTCTATAAAACCAATATTTATCTGATGTCAGAACAGAAAAAATAATTAAATGAAGGTAAATTTATAAATTCTCAATAAGTTCTTTAAATATTTTAGAGATCAATCCTCTATTATAGGTGGGGTTGGTGAAAATATTTTCCCATTCTATAGGCTGTAGTTTTGTCCTATTGACAATGTCCTTGGCTTTGCAGAAGTTTCTCAGTTTCAGGAGGTTCCACCAATTGACTGTTGATCTTATTGTCTGTGCCACTGGTATTATATTTATGATGTGGTTGCCTATGCCAAATCGTAGAAGGGTATTTCCCACTTTCTTTTCTATCAGATTCAGAGTGTCTGGGTTTATGTTGAGGTGTTTGATCCACTTGGATTTCAGTTTTGGGCAGGGTGACAGGCTTGAATCTATTTGCATTTTTCTACACACTACTAACCAGCTATGCCAACACCATTTGTTAAAGATACTCTCTTTTTTCCATTGAATATTTTGGGCCTCTTTGTCAAAGATCAGGTGTTCATAGGTTTTTGGGTTAATGTCTGGATTCTCAATTTGATTTCATTGATCTACAAATTCTACAAATTTGTTTTTATGCCAGTACCAGGCTGTTGTTATTACTGTACCTCTATAGTATAACTTGAAGTTGGGGAAGATGATGCCTCTTGAGGTTCTTTCATTGAGCAAAATTGTTTTGGCAATCCTGGCTTTCCTGTTATTTCAAATAAATTTAAGTTTTGTTCTTTCAAGGTCTGTAAAATATTGTATTCAGATTTTGATGGACAGTACATTGAATCATAGATTGCTTTGGGTAGAATTGCCATTTTTACTATGTTGTTCCTACCTATCCATGAACATGGAAGAGCTTTCCATTTTCTGATACCTCTTCACTTTCTTTCTTCGGTGTTTTAAAATTTTTGTCAAATAGATCTGTTACTTCTTTGGTTATAGTTAATCCAAGGTATTTAATACTATTAGCAGCTATTATAAAAGGTGATGTTTTCCTTATTTATTTTTCAGCTCTTTTATCTTTAATATATAGAAGGGCTACTGATTTCTTTGAGTTAATGTTGCATCCTGAGAGGATTGATGTCTAAAATATATAACAAATTCAAGAATCTAGAGTGTAAAACTGTGGATAACTCAATCAAAAAATGGTGCTCAGAACTAAAAAGGGAATTCTCAGCAGAGTTATGAATGGCTGAAAAGCACTTGAAAAAGTGCTCAACTTCTTTAGCCATCAGAGAAATCCAAATAAAAACAACTTTGAGATACCACCTGACACCTGTCAGATTGGCTAAGATAAAAGACACAGTTTACAACCTATGCTGGAGAGGTTGCAGAGCTAGGGGAATACTCCTACATTGTTTGTGGGAGTGTAAGCTTGTTCAGCCACTCTGGAATGCAATATGGTAGTTTCTCACAAAACTGGGAATCAATCTCCCTAAGGATGCAGCAATACCACTTCTGGGTACATACCCTAAAGATGCACTTTCACACTCCAAAGGCATTAGCTCAGCTATGTTTATAGCAGCATTATTTGGAATAGCAAGAACCTGAGAACAATCTAAATGTTCCTCAACTGAAGAATGGATTAACAAACTGTTGTACAACTACACAATGGAGTACTACTCAGCAGTAAGAAAAAATGTTATCCTAAAATCTGCAGGCAAATGGATGGATTTGGAGAATATCCTCCTGAGTGAGGCATATCAAACCCAGAAAGATAAGCAGGGGATGTACTCACTTACTAGTGGGCTCTAAGCAACAACAACAAAAAGCAAAAAGCAAAGTATGTCAAAGCTGCAAATACAACCCAAATACAAACACTTGTACAGCTTGGGATCTGAAACATCTTGGACTGACACCTTGGATCCCACTTCCACTAGTGGAACAACTGACTCAGTCTAGTTATTGGGGGGAGAAAACTGGATCTGCCAGGAGTGGAGGCAGACCCTGGGACCTCCTTCCCATGCTGGGGAGGAGACAGAGATATGTAGAGAAGAAAGTGTGACCTGATGGGGTGGGAAATGGAAGGGACTTTGAATAAGGATATACATTGAGAGAAATGTGACTTTATTCATAAAAAGAGATTCTCAATAAAAACATTGTAAACAAATTTAAATGAAAAGTCATATATTACAGTCAAGTTAGTGTGATGTCACGGATGAGATGTAAGTTTGGTTCAACATATCTGGATCAGTAAATTTGGTACATCATTTTCATAGGCTTTTAAAAAGCTCATGATAATCACCACAGTTTCAATACCAGCCATTTGACATAATACAAAAAATTGTTAATCATGAATGTTCTAAGGAAACAAAAATTAAATGGGACATAGCAGAATAAATTGTATATACAATAAACTAATATACAACATTATATCAAATAGAGAAAATAGTGAACAAGTTTCTAAAATCTGGAGCAAGTCTTGAAAACCTATTCTCTTCAGGCTGATTAGATATAGTTATGGGAATTTCCTTAATTGATGTTTCTATTACTGAGATGAAACAGCATGATCAAAAGCAATTGAGGAGGAAAGAGTTTTTCCGCTTATGCTTCCAAGCCATATTTCATCATCATATGAATTTACTATAGTAGCTCTCAAATAAAGAAGTTGATGCAGAGGCCAAGCTTAAGTGCTTCTTACTGGCTTGCCCATATTGGCTTGCTCAGCCTGCTTTTAAAAATGCTAAGACCGAGTTCACTTCTTGTTGCCTGCTGAGTCAAGATGTAGCTCCTTCTCCACTCTCAGGGCCTTCTCTGGCACAGTGTCTGTCTGCAAACCACCATGTCCCACCATGATGTTAGTGGATTAACCCTGAAACTGTAAGCTACCCAATTAAATTCTTTCCTTCATAGGCATTGCCATGGTTACAGTGTCTCTTCACAGCAATAGAAAACCTAATTAAGATATTATTTCATATGAAAATGTATAATAGCTGGGTGATGTTGGCACATGCATTTAATCCCAGCACTTGGGAGGTAGAGACAAGTAGATCTCTGTGAGCTTGAGACAAGCCTGGTCTATAAAGCAAGTCCCAGGACAGCCAGGGCTACACCGAGAAATTATGTCTCAAAATAACAATAAAAAACATATAACAAGGGGCTGGAGAGATGGCTCAGAGGTTAAGAACACTGACTCTTCTTCCAGAGGACCCGGGTTCAATTCCCAGCATCCACATGGCAGCTCACAACTGTCTGTAGCTCCAGTTCCCAGTTCCAGGCAAACACCAAGGCAAATAAATAAAAATTAATAAAGTTTTTTTTAACGTATAAAAAATAAAAAATAAATAAAATAAAATAAAAAAGCTAAGATCATGATTCCCTGGTTGGTATCACTTGCAATGAGCTGGGCACTCTTTCATTGATCACTAATTAAGAAATTGCCTTATGGATTAACAAACTGTGGTACATCTACACAATGGAATACTACTCGGCAGTAAGAAAAAATGATATCCTAAAATTCACAGGCAAATGGATGGATTTGGAGAATATCCTCCTGGGCGAAGTATCACAAACTCAGAGAGACAAGCAGGGGATGTACTCACTCACTAGTGGTCTCTAAACAAACAAACAAGAAAAAAAGCCAAACATGCCCAAGAGGCAAACCACAACCACTGAACAGCTTGGGATCAGAAACACCCTGGACTGACCATTCAAACCCCAGTTCAACTATAGGAACACCTGACTCACTCTTGAGGGAGGAGGGACAAAACTGGATTTGGCCCGGAGTGAAGAGTGATCCAAGCATTGTTGGGCCAGTGTGACCATAGGACTGACGGCTCCCTGCCAAGGGAGGGGATGGGGAGTTGCAGAGAAAAAAAATGATCAGATGTGGTGGGAGGGGGAGGGGACCTTCAATAGGGATATACAGGGATGGAAAAAAAAAATTCAGAGGGAAAGCTGAACACCAAGAAAATACATGTGTAGTAATCTTATTTGTATTTTCACCCTTGATAAGCCATGCTTATGATTATTATCCTCTGTATAGTTATTGTTAACTCTTCGGCATTTTTTTTTTTAAAAAATTCTTTTTACTGTTTTTTTTTTTGATAAATACAAAATAAAGAAAAAAAAAACAAAAAACAAAAAACAAAAAAAAAGAAATTGCCTTATACCTAGATGTTACATAGCATTTTCTCAATTTAGGCTTTCTCCTTTTAAATCATTCTAGCTTGTGTCAAATTGACAGAAAACTAGTAAGTTCAGAAATCTTAGGTAGACCAATGAAAGAAATACATAAAAGAGATGAAAATAGTAACCAATATTTCAAAATATGTCTTTCTGATTATGTCATAAATTTATAATTGAAAGGGTCTATGAAAATAAAAGATAAATTTACTTTACATTTAAGAATATTTAAGCAAAGAATTAAAAATAATAAACACATAAATTCAACTGCCATTTTATAAAACAATAATAAACATGGGAGAAAGAAATTTTACTGCAATGCTACATTTTTAATAGTTTAACCACAAAATAAATAGCAGAGAAAGCTTATGAAAGAAATTGAAAGACCTCAACAATTAAAACTTTAAGACAAAAAAAGCATAAAATGTACAATGTACTAGTACATCAATACCTTATTGTTACCATATTAGCAAATGTAATCCAGAGAGTTAAATGGAACTTTTGAAAATTCCTATGGTATTTTACCAAAAGTTGGAAAAATAACCAAGAAAACAATCACAGATATGTTGAGTACCCTTAAATAGAACTAATACTCATTTAGCCAAATGGTAGCATTAGGAACCAAGAATTATACCTATAACAATGGCTCACCAAAATACATTCGATATATAGAAGCTATAAAGAACTGTAAAGTTTACACATAAAAAGCCATATAAAAGAAGCATCTTCCAGTCATCATATGAGCTCACAAACTGAACACAGTTCCAAAATGATGAAACATAATTTCACGAACAATTATTTTTCTAGTGTTTCTGACATTCTTTGCCATTACGAAAAGGAAAATTAAGTTTTAATCACACTTCAGTCAGAAAAAATATTTCCAAGTAAACAAGTAACAATACATTTTAGTGAAGTGAGTACAGAAGAAACCTTATTTACCATTAGTTGAAATGTAAAGTAGTGCAGCCACCGTTAAAATTATATTAGTCAAACACTTCAGCCTAGAACCATCAACTAGATGTATTGTCCTAGCATATAACCAAAGAACTCTGAAAAACTTGTGAAAATATTAATGTTTCTTAATGATATATTTATAAAACCAGTGAAATATAAACATTAAATTTCATTAATAATAAATAAAAAAATTTGCAGATATTCAAAAAAAATGTATATGCGTGTAAAGAAAAATGATGGTAAAACAAAAATGAGTGGAGTGCTGGGCTTTTTATTTTATGGCACCAAGGACTTCAGAAAAAGAGGCAAGAGTATCTTTGTAGGGTGAGGCCAGATTTATAGTCACAGCAATTTTCAGCTAAGTCAAGGACAGTAAGACACCCACTCTCTCTTTTTCATATCTGTATATGGCTATGGAAATTACCTTGTTAGGTATTCTAGATTCACAAATAAAGATGTTAAACACTGGGTTTCACATGTGGTTATAAACATCTTCATTCACTTTTAATTTATATTTCTATCTGAGTGATATATATGGAATTGAGTATGGTATTCTGACTAGTTTTAGATCAACTTGACAAAAGCTGGAGTAATAAGAAATAAGGGAATTTACTTGTGAAAATATCTCTGCATGTTTGAACTATAAACAACCCTATAAGTCAGTTACTTAAGTAGATATTGATGCAGAAGGACCCACTCATTTTGGGTAGAGACAACCATGGGCTGGAAGTCCTTAGTTTCATGAGAAAGCAAGATGAATGAACCATGTGCAAAAGTCAGTAGTCAACACCCATAGCCTTTGAATCAACCAGTGCTCCAGGTTCCAGCCCTGGTTTTGTTTCTATACTGACCTCCATTAGTAATAAACAGTGATGTGGTTGTGTAAGCAAAATAAAACCTTTTTATTCCAAGATGCTTTTGGGCATGGTGCTTCAATACAGCAATAATAACTCTAAGTAAGACTTATGTGTATATTAAAAAGAGCCAAGAAATGGTAATAATGAAGTTTTGAAGAAGGATAATAGAACACTTTAGGCAGAAAAGCAGAAAAAGAAATACTGAGAGTAGTGGGTATAAGGGAGGAAAATTGTAGTGGCTGTGAAAAAAGCATAAGAAGATTTAGACAAATAATTTTCTTTTTATTTATTTACAAAATAGTTTTTATCCATGTATCCTCTTGTACCCCCTCCATTGCTCCTCCCAACCTCTTTCAGTCAGCCTTCAGCCTTCCTGTTTCTCACCCCCAATCTCCTTCCCAGAAAGAGCAAGAAGTCCCAAGGTGGATTAGCTCAGCATCCACTCCAGGCAAGTCTGATTTCCTCATCCTAATATCAAGACTGAGTTAAGTGTTCCTCAGGAGAAAATGGGCTCCAAGGTGCCAGTCCATGCACAGGAACACAATCGAAACCCTCCCCTTGAGGCTCCACATATTGCTCATGCCAGTGGACAGTTGCCTATCCTTGGAGGGCCTAGTTCCTTTTCCAGATTGTTCCCAGGTGGCTGTTCTTGATTCAGTGAGCTCCCCAAAACTCCAGCCTGACACCTCTATGGGAATTTTCCTCATAGTCCCTATACCTTGCTCATATAGATTCTCTACCCCCCCCAATCAGCTGGACCAGGGACTCAGTCCAGTGCTCAACCATGTATCCCTGCCTCTCCCTCTATTCATTGTTGGATGTAAGTTCTGTGATGGCATTTAGGGTGGCTATTTATTTGATTATATGGGAAGTTCTGTCTAGGCAACACCTTCACTATTGGTTAGACACCTAGGCAGAGACAGCCTGTGAGTTCTTGGAGGTTTTCCTAGCATCTGGTCTTTTTCCAACCCCACACTGGTTTCTTCTATTAAGATCTTCATCTCTTATTTTTTCTCCCTCCTTGTTGTTCCCCTCAGTCAAACATTTTCTTCTTTCATGATTTGTTCCCACATATTGTTTTCTATGGTAGTTTAAGTGAGAAAATAAAACAGAAAAAGTTATAATAGAAGAAAAGATTTATACCTAGTTGGTCAATTGGATCTCTCTCTGATATCTTTTACTAAAATACATGACTAATTTGACTCATTCCTTTTCTAATAAAGTTTTCATATTTGTATGTTCTATTTTTAATTATATTTTATAAAATTTAATATCTTGGTTTAAATATTCATACAGTAAAAATGTTTCAAATATTCCTTTAAATTCATTTTTGTTTCATAAATCACTTAGAAGTACACTATATTAGCCAGGAATTTCTGAGACATCTTTCTTTTAGACAATTCTAATATAATTATTCAACATTATAAAATAGTTTTTATATAATTTAAATCCTTTTGAAAATATTAAGACTAGCTTCATGGCAAAGTAAGGAAAAATTAAAACTCTATAAAGGGCTAGATGGTGAATATTCTATTCTTACAGCATTCATACAATTTCTGTTACATATACATCAAATTGATAACAATTTTTAAAATATGTCATTTGTGAATATATGTAAGCTACTGTTATATCTAGTAAATTATAATGTTGCTATGTTGATAATTATCTTATACACTTAAAATTAACAGTTATTTAGTTATTGCTAGTTACTATAGTTTACATGTAGATGCACAAATTTTGTGACAATGTTAAAATTTGCATATGATTATTATCAACTTATATTTTAATTTATTATTGAAAGAAAATACATAAATAAAAATCTCTGGTATTTCTGCAATTGGTATCTTTTGAAAGTTTGTTGTCTTTTAACCCATTTTTTTAGCTTCTTTTTTTTCTAATGAACTGAACATTTTGCTTTGTGAAGTATGCCACATCATCTGTGACACTATATACTTGTGCAGCATATTTTTACTGATATTAAAAGTCACTCTAAATGTACAAAGAAGAACTAAAATAAATTAAAAATCCTTTTGAAGTGATTATGACTTCTGGTCATCTACCATTCAGGAATTGGTAACTATGCAATTTATTCTAAAAGGAGAGAAAGACCTTTTGATTTTCTATCCTTCTATTGTATAGTTTCCTCCAAAATGAAGACCTTTTATTTTGGAGGGATGTTAATGGACAAGGGTTATGGGGTACTGTAGCTATTGGCTGAACTTTCTGACATGAACCCAAGTCCTGAATCTACTGGCTGAACTTCAATGCACATATAACTTTTAATCTATTGGCTGTCAGGTAAACTCCCAGACCTGAGTTCTGTCTTCAGGCACCAAATGCTCATTTCCAAAAACAAAGGTTTGCAAGAATAAATTCATGCCTCTACATTTCCTCTTCTGACTGGTTCCTGAGAGTTTCAATTATGGGACTCTCCTGACTCTAGTTCTATCCAGGTATGACTCCAAGGGGTCTGTGGACTCCCCAATGTCTCAGTCTCATAATTAGGTGGCAGTGTCTGATGAGGCCAGAATTATTTCCTGTAGGGCGCGGTTGGCCCTTGCGCAACTTGCTGGAACATTGCATCATGTTTCCCAGCTATTGCACCTCTGCTGCTTATGCTAATTAGGCACTGAGTAGTGACCTATCTG
Source organism: Sigmodon hispidus (assembly GCA_004025045.1). Lineage (NCBI taxonomy): Eukaryota > Metazoa > Chordata > Mammalia > Rodentia > Cricetidae > Sigmodon > Sigmodon hispidus. The sequence continues at coordinate 76,637 of PVIH01006678.1, forward strand.
ATGTGATCCCTGACTATGCTAATTTGGCACTCCTTACCACCTATCACCAGCTATATGCTAATGAGGCATTACTTTGGACCTATCACCAGCTATATGCTAATTAGGCATTACTTTGGGTGCCAATCATATGTCTACACACATCCCAGTTTCCCTATATAAGCAGGCTGCATTTCAGGCACGGGGTCTTTCTTCCACCATTCTACCTCAACAGAGCTGTACTCCAATAAAGTGTGATCCGAGAAGAATTGTGCATGTGGTGACTCATCATTCTGCAGGCCAGAAAGCGGCTCGCCACAAGTGGTGTCAAAACCCAGGAATCTTCACGCCCTGCAGGGAAGACCAATTCAGAACTCGACACACAAAGTGGACTGTCGGTGAATAGTCTGTCCAGGTATGCGGGTGCTCCTGGGAGGTCTAGAGCCTAAGATCTTTGCTGCATTTTTTTTCATCCTAATTGTCCTGCTTTTTTTTTTTGCCTGCTTGTGACTGCGGTGCCACCAACCTGGCAAGGAGTGCCTTCCCTGGCCGTGCAATAAATCAAACGTGTCCAATCTAATAAGCCGCTCATAGATCAGAGCGCAAGATGGCGAAAAAATTGTCTGCCGACCCTATGAACGAGTTCCATGAACCTATTCAGGCTATATTGAGTAGCCAAGGGATAAAGCTTTCCCGCAGAACCATAAGCCGGTTGCTGGAAAATATCAAAAGCAGTGCTCTGTGGTTCGGGGTGTTGGGCAGTTTGACTATTCCATCATGGAAAAAACTTGGCAGGGATCTAGAGAAACATAACACTGAGGGAACACTTTCCTGAGGCACCCTTCTGCTATGGCGTATGATCTATTATTGCCTAAGGGATGGAAAATATGAAGACATTATTCAGCAAGGACATAAGACTCTCGGTATATGCCAGGATAGCGCATCAGAAAATGGAGGTGCAGGGACTACAAAAGATAGGCCTAAGAAAAAGAAAAAGGAAAAGAAAAATTCAGAACTAGTGCCAGGACTGTATCCAGTCCTAGATGAATTTAAAGATTTATATATATCTCAAGATGAGCTAGACCCTGAGGAGGAGGAAGATCTAGATGAGGAGGCTGCAGCCTATGAGTGAGAACGCTAAGAACCCCCGCTGCTTGGCCGATCACCGCCTTTCAATCCCACAAAGGCTAGAGCTACTGCTCCCCCTCCTTTAGGGAACAAGTTGGGATGCACATTCATCCCCCAGGAAGCGTGGTCTGGGGTGGCCACAGCCTTCCCTGTGTTTGAGGATCCAGCCACACGTGGCTGATATTATGAAGTAATTGACCATAAGATTATTAAAGACATTGCAGAGGCAGCAAAAAGGGATGGTGTAGCTGCCAACTATACCATCATGTTACTGCAGCACCTTATGAACAATGCCTTAACACCCACTGATTGGCAAGACATTGCCAGAGCCTGCTTAACTATGAGGCAATATTTAGACTGGAAGTCAATTGTGACTGATCTGGCAAATAGTCAGGCCTGGGAGAATGCTGCCATGGGCAGCCAGCATGGAGTGCAGATATGCTGTTAGGGCAAGGACAATGGGTAAAAAAACAGACAGCATATCCTGTGGAAGTTTATAATCAAATAAACACCATCAATATGAGGGCTTGGCGAGCCCTCCCCAATAAGGGGGATGTCTCAGGGAACCTAACCAAAATAATACAGGGCAGCACTGAACAATTTTCTGACTTTGTAGCTCAAATGATGGATGTAGCGGGGTGAATTTTTGGTGATGTGGAAACCGCACTGCAGCTAGTAAAGCAATTTGTTTATGAGCAGTGTACAAAAGAGTGCCATACGGCTATCACCCTGCACAAAGGAAAGGACCTAGAATATTGGATGAAAACATGCCGAGAAATCGGAGGACCTTTATCAAATGCGGGACTTGCCGCTGCTGTGATGGCTGCCTCTGGCAGTAATAAAGGTTCTAACAGCAGCGGGGTGTGTTTTCGGTGCGGCAAGCCCGGGCATATTAAAAGACAGTGCCGAGAGGCTGCCCCCATGACAAAGACAAAACCGCCTCAAGCAGTGAAGACTCCAGGGACTTGTCCAAGATGTAAAAAGGGTAAACACTGGGCCAACGAATGTAGGTCTGTTAAGGACATTAATGGGCAACCCATTCAACCTGCTGCCCACATAGTTAGTCCAAAAACGGGGTAGCGGGCCCTTGGTTTCAGGGCCTGAAAATATTTGGGGCCCACAAGGAGGTGAATTTCCAACCACTCAGGCCCTGTGACGAGCCATGTCAGACTCCGTGGGGCTGGACCTCTGTGCCGCCTCCAGAATGGTACTAACAACAGGCATGGGAATACAACCCTTAGACACAGACATACAAGGGCAGTTCCCAAAAGGGACAGTTGGGCTAGTGTTAGGCTGATGTTCTTCCACCTTACGGGGACTCATTGTTATGCCTGGAGTTATTGACCCAGATTATACTGGAGTCATCAAAGTAATGTGTCAATCCCCTCAAGGGATAATTACCATAACCCCTGGTGATCGCATTGCCCTCTTTCCACTACAGTTACCCTGCATACTCAGAAAAACGGGGATCCAAGGGCTTTGGTTCCACCAGAGTTGATTTGGCCTTTAAGCATTAAACAATCTATTACATCTTTTGCCAAGACACCTGACTGACTTATAGTCCCTTATACAAAAGAACAAGTAGAGATATTGGCTGCCGCTACCTCAGAATGGGCTATATTGGTTTGTGTCTTTTCTGGTACAATTGATAATCATTTGTCCAAGAGTGAACTTTAAAGATTCATAGTTCAGCAGCCGGTGGTGTTCCCTAGAATCACGAGGGAGCAACCATTGAGCAATGCCTTAACCATCTACACAGATGGGTCTAAGCCTGGGAAGGGAGCCTACATGGTGCAAGGAGGCTCACCTGTAACTGTTGAGTGCCGTCTAAATGCTCCCCAAATAGTAGAATGCCAAGTAGTTTTAGAGGTTTTTAAATGTTTTCCTGAGTCTTTTAATTTGGTATCTGATTCATCATAATGTGGTGAATGCTGTTAAAAATTTAGAAATTGTTTCCTATATTAAACCCTCTAGTATGGTAGGCTCACTTTTAGCAGGAATAAGAGGTGAGATTTTGCATCGATCCAATCCCTTTTATATTACCCATATCCAAGCTCACTCTTTGTTACCTGGTCCTATGGCAAAACCCAATGAACAAATTGATCTGGCAATGCGTGCTTTTGTGGCTGGCATTGGACTCTGAAACACAAGCGCGAGAGTTTCATAACTTATACCATGTTTCATCTGCTGTTTTAAGAACTAAATTTAAAATTTCTAGGGAGATAGCTAGGAATATTTTGAAAAGCTGTTCTGCTTGTGTGCAATTCTTGCCTGCTCAGAAGATAGGGGTTAATCCCAGAGGCATTTTTCCACTTGGAATATGGCAGATGGATGTTACCCATGTTCCATCCTATGGAAAGCTTCAGTATGTGCATGTCTCCATTGATACATGTTCTGGGGTAATGCACACTACACCTCTTTCTGGGGAAATGGTTCACAATGTCATTACCCACTGCCTTGAAGCTTGGGCCGCTTGGGGCAAGCCCAATACACTGAAAATGGACAACGGGCCAGCCTATGTATGCATCTAAGAGTTTTGCCTCATTTTGTCAGAAAATGCAAGTGAAACATATCACAAGTCTGCCCTATAATCCACAAGGGCAAGGGATAATAGAGCATGCGCATCATATGCTCAAGGACTTCCTGCAAAAACAATAAGGGGGAATAGCAGAGAATTGCACCCCCAAACAAAGGCTCTCTCTTGCTTTATTCACTATAAATTTTCTAAATTTAAACGATAAAAATGAAACTGTTGCCAAATGTCATATGACATCAGAACCCAACAATCAAGGCAAAGTTATGTGGAAGGATGTACTTTCTAATCAATGGCAGGGCCCGGATCGCGTTATCGTTCGATCCAGGGGATCTTTATGTGTTTCTCCACAGAATCAGGAGCCAGTCTGGTGCCATCAAGATTGACGAGATGCGTTGAGGACCACTCTAAGGATGATGCTGATATGGATACTCCTGACCGTCTTCCCCCTGATTCAGGCGGAAAAGATGATACTCTGGGGGATTAGTCGGACCTGGCCATTACCTATGCCAGTCCATGCTTAGTCCAGAGTTCTCCCTACAATATTTTCCACTTCATGTGAATTGGATGTCCTTTGTGCCCAGCCCCTTTCCATGGATTGGGCAGAATATAATGCTAGTAATATTAATTTGAATCAGTTACTCTGCTTTAGTCTTAAAGAGAATGATGACTGTATTTTTTTAGCCAGAAAAAAACTTGACTTATTGGGTAAACTCCCTAAGGACAATCAAGTTCCCGTGCATATGTTGGCTGAGGCTTTCGGACAGATAGCTACTGGTTCTGCCTCTGGCACAGGATCAGAAGTTAATGAAAATCACGAGGTAAATGTTACCACCATGATCCTGACTCATGAAGGGATAGTTCCATTACATAACAATAATAAGAACAGACAAAATACCACAAGACCTATAGTTGCTCCCTATTGTCAACCATTTATAAATAGTTTTCCTACCTTCACTTCCTGCCAAGATAGAACTTGGGGAAATAAACAGTTTAGTCCGGGATTTGAATTCTCTCCTGGCTTGAGGCCCTATATGGGAAATGTTGAGAAATCTGATAACACAACTTGGTTTACTGAAGGATGGCCATTCTTTTCCTGGGTATTGATTAATGAGGCAGGGGCCAGTGTGGATGTTTCTGCTCTTGTGAACTTGAAAGGATCCTTGGGTAAGGTTTATAATGTGTCAGGTGTGGTGAAGTCAGGTAATGGAACAAGGATGAAATTGAAATTAACATCTTATAGCAACGAGGTTAGCAATTACACAGCATCAGTAGCTTTGGTGTGTTTGAAGTCAACTTTTATGTTTCTCTTGACTAACTCTAGTAAAAACTGCACCATTTTAGGCAGTTGTTGGTTGGCAGAGTGTTGGAATGGATCAGTGGTGACTACAGCAGTAGTTGTTAGAATGCCTACCTTTGTCCCCAGGACTGTAGAAGCTGACCCAGAGCAGTTCCCTATGATGAGTCTTTTATGCCATAAGAGGGACTTCGGCATTATGGCTGCAATTGTGGCTGCCATTGCCATTTCAGGAACTGCAGCAGTTACTGCAGGTGTAGCCATGGCCAGCCAAGTCAAGTCTTCCCAGGAAATTAATGATTTTGTGGCTCAAACTTTGAAAATTTTAGAGGAGCAAGCACAGTTTAATTCCCATTTGCTGAGTGGTATCCTTGCCACCAATGAAAGAGTAAATTTACTAGAAGAGGTTATTGAAGATGTATATGGCCTAATAAAAGTGGGCTGTGTACAGAAGTTAGGGCATGTTTGTGTTACCCTTCTTGTTGTTTCACATGCTTTGAATGAAAGTCGAAGAATTAGAGAACTTTTAAGTGGGAATTGGTCTGTGGAGGCCGAAAAGATAATTCTCAAGCAAAAGTTCCAGCTTGCATGTTTGAATGCAACAAGACTGGAGCCTGTTACACTTGGAGACTTTACTTCTTGGCTCACTTCTGCCCTTTCCTTTTTCAAGCAGTGGGTGGGAGTGGAAATCTTTGCAGTCTGCTGTTTATGTGGGGTTGTTTTTTGCCTCTGGCTGGTTTGCCGTTTTCAAATCAGAGTGCATCGTGAAAAGGTCCTACTCACTCAGGCACTCTTGGCTGTTGATGCAGGGCACTCCCCCGCAGCCTGGCTCTCCACCCTTAGTGACTTATAATGACTGCCCTTGCACAGAGAGGCTTTAGCTGCCATTGCACCTCTATAGGGAATCATTCTCCTCTGAGGCGGCCTTTGCACCCTACCGCCCCCACTGGCCTTGCACGCAGGAAGGCGTCTCAGGGATCCTGGCAGCAGGAAACAACCTTCGAGTGGTGGGCACATCATGAGGTGAATACCTGTATGGGCTATATCCTGTCTGTGTCATTAGAAAAACAAAAAGGGGGAGATGTAGGGCACGGTTGGCCCTTGAGCAACTTGCTGGAACATTGCATCATGTTTCCCAGCTATTGCACCTCGGCCGCTTATGCTAATTAGGCGCTGAGTAGTGACCTATCTGATGTGATCCCTGACTATGCTAATTTGGCACTCCTTACCACCTATCACCAGCTATATGCTAATGAGGCATTACTTTGGGCGCCAATCATATGGCTACACACATCCCAGTTTCCCTATATAAGCAGGCTGCATTTCAGGCACGGGGTCCTTCTTCTACCGTTCTACCTCAACTGAGCTGTACTCCAATAAAGTGTGATCCGAGAAGAATCATGCATGTGGTGACTCATCATTCTGCAGGCCAGAAAGCAGCGCACCACAATTTCCTTCTTACCCAGACACTAGAGAGGCTGGAAAGAGAGGTGAAAACCCAAAAATCCTGCAGGACTGAGTATGTGGATCACAGAGTCCACAATGAGATCGACAAACCTGATCCCATTATGATTACTCAAGGCTTCCTCTTGGCAATGAGGGTGGTCAGCTTAGGGAAGCCTTGGCAGCACCAATCACCCACAGCCAGGTCTTAGGAGATCCTCTGGGAGTGGTTTCTGTGTAATATCTCTCTGCCACATGGAGCTTGGTGACACTCACTTAGACCAGCATTCCCTTGACGGTACCCTAGACAAGGCCTAAACTGCCTACATGAGGCTAGGCAAGAGCAAGACAGTAGCTGGTCAGACAGCTTTTGCCAGCAGGAGGTATCTTTTAGCATATTTTTTTTATCTTTCCTGTGATACACCATAAAAGCCAACTTTTGTTTGTGCAGTCTCCCTGAGGCCCCCTCTGAAGGTGTAAGTTTTAGCTCTGATGTCAGGGTAAAGAAACTGATCATGCACTCAGGAATCTAGGATACTGTGAAAGTGCATTTGTGAGGCATTTAAAAACCTGATGAACTTTATCTGCATGAACTGTGGCCTTTTCCCAAACTCACCTTAATTCTATAGCCTAATTTTTTTTAACCTGAGGAAGATTTGACAAAGGAAATAAGGTGTAAACTTTTATTATCTTAACTGTATTAGGATCTTTAGATTGTGAGAACAAGCAACTGGTGGGATAAATGTAGCTGTTAGGTTTGGAGTTTTCAGAAAGGAAATGGAAGAGTTGCAGATCAGCTTTGAGATTTAAAATGTGGAGGTTCCAGAGAGGATCTGGTTGTGTGGCTAGAAACAGAAGAACAGAAAGGCAGAAGTGGGAGTTTAGAGTTGAGATATGAGAAGAAATAAAAACAGAGAGCTGGGAGAAAAGGTTTAGAAATGACATGTGGGAAAACATAAGATTAAGATCAACGAGCTGGAAGAGAAGGTTTAGAGCTGAGATATACAAAGAGATAGAAAAAAGATAAGAAAAATTCTTTCTATCTGCCTATGTGCTTGCAAAATTAAACTCCCGTGTAATATTGGGGTTGGTGAGCCATTATGCAGCTATTTTGAGTAATCTAAGGGGTAATTAGGCCATTTCTTTGTGCAAAAACAGATAAGCTTGGTGGTGTCTAGATAAGGCAAAAAGGATAAGGGGCTTTAGAATCTCTAGCACTCATCTTAAAGGTGAGGAAGGAGGAATATTTTTTTATTGGCTTATTTTGTATTATTAAGACCAAAGGGGTGTCAAGGGAATTACCAAGCCTGGATCATAACTTTGCTGAATGATCTTGTAGGGAAACACAACCACAATGAACAAGTTCATCAACTGCAGTATAGCCTATTTGGACAATGCCCAAAAATATGCAAACACCCATAAGCTATTGTCAGAGCAAAGGGCAAGCTGAAGGAAGGTATACCCCACAGACAACAGGTGCTGCCAACCGGTCAGCCCCAACATCACATGTCTATGCTCTGCTCTACTTGAGGTGCCTGCCAGAGAAAAAAATTAACCATCACAGAAGACACCTGTATAATACCCTGTGGGCAAGTCCTTGGAAGGAACTTGACAAGGAGAAAAGCCAGGAGTGCTTGTTTGTCAAAGCAGAGGGCAAGAATTGACTAAGTGAAGATCGTGAAAGGGTGTGGTCTTTTGTGTAACTAGTTCACATTTACTCAGACTGAGGGAGGGACTTACCAATTGAATACCGAGGTGTTTGAATATTGCAGCTTCAAGGGGAGGTAGAAGGTGGCCTTGTAGTGAGCCCCAGATAAGGTTCTCGTAGCTTATGTGCACCTAAACTCAGGAGAGAGCCTATCTGAATAGAGGCACCAATGATGGTTTTGCATGTGAGAAGACACACACATACATACATACATACACACACACACACACACACACACACACACACACACACACACACACTCATACTACCAAGGCCATACAAGAGTATATTTAGGAGAGTTTTCAGGTGGTACAGGAACAGAGAAGCAAGGCAGGAAAAGAGACAGACCACCACATGGCATCTCTTTTTTTTATTGTTATGAATAAAGTAGTCACATTTTCTATCCTTCTATAACCTTATTGAAAGACCCTTTGCCCTCTCACCACATCAGGTCACTTTCTCTTCTCCACATCTCCCCATCCCCCACCATGGGCAAGTGGTCCCAAGGTCCCACTGTCCCAATATTGCTTAGTTCAGCCTCCACCTTTGGCAAATCCAGTTTTTTCCCCCCCGACCTCAATACTGAGTCAGGTGTTCCTGAAGGGGGAGTGGGATCCAAGGAGTCAGTCTAAGGTGTTTCTGATCCCAAGCTGTGGTTTGCAGCTTGGGCATGCTTTGCTTTTTTGTTTCTTCATTTGTTTAGAGTCCACTAATGAGTGAGTACATCCCCTGTTTATCTTTCTGGGTTTGTGATGCCTTGCTCAGGAGGATATTCTCCAAATTCATCCATATGCTTGCAGATTTTAAGATATCATTTTTTTCTTACTGCTGAGTAGTAATCCATTGTGTAGATGTACCACAGTTTGTTACCCATTCTTCAGTTGAGGGGCAGCTAGGTTGTTTCCAGGTTCATGCTATTACAAATAACACTGCAATGAACATAGTTGAGCTAATGCCTTTGGAGTATGACTGTGCATCTTTAGGGTACACACCCAGAAGTGGTATAGCTGGGTCCTTGGGGAGATTGATTCTCAATTTTCGGAGAAACCTTCATACTGCATTCCAAAGTGGCTGAAAAAGCTTACATTCCCATCAACAACGTAGGAGTGTTCCCCTTGCTGTGCATCCTCTCCAGCATAGGCTGTCATCTGTGTCTTTTATCTTAGCCAATCCAAAAGGTGTCAGGTGTTAACTCAAAGCTGTTTTGATTTGCATGTCTCTGATGGCTAAAGATGAGCACTTTTTCAGCTGTCTTTCAGCCATTCATAATTCTTCTGCTGAGAATAACCTTTTTATATCTGAACCTCATTTTTTGATTGGGTTATTCAAGGTTTTGGGCTCCAGATTCTTGAGTTCTTCATATATCTTAGAGATCAGTTCTCTGTTCCTTGTAGGGTTCGTGAAAATGTTTTTCCATTCTGTAGACTATCATTTTGTCCTATTGACAGTGTCCTTGGCTTTACAGAAGCTTCTTAGCTTCAGGAAATCCCACTTATTCATTGTTGATTTTAGTGTCTGTACGACTGGTGTTATATTGGGTAAGAGGTTGCCTGCACCAATTCATAGAAGTGTATATCCCACTTACTTTTATATCAAGTTTAAAGAGGCTGCTTTTATGTTGAGGTCTTTGATCCACTTGGATTTGAGTTTTGTGCAGGGTGAAAGGCTTGGATCTATTTGCACTTTTCTACACACTTCCCTCCAGCTATGCCAACATCATTTGTTAAATATACTATCTTTTTTCCATTTAATATTTTGGGCCTCTTTGTTGAAGAGCAAGTGTTCATAGGTTTTTGGGTTGATGTCTGCATCTTCAATTCTATGCCATTGACCCATAAATCTGTTTTTATGCCAGTACCAGACTGCTTTTATTACTGTAGCTCTATAGTATAACTTGAAGTCAGGGAGGGTGATGCTTCCTGAGGTTCTTTTGTTGAGCAAAATTATTTTGGCAATCCTTGCTTTCCTGTTATTCCAAATGAAATTTAGTATGTTATTTCAAGGTCCAAAAAATATTCTGTTGGGATTTTGATGGGCAGTGCATTGAATCTGTAGATTTCTTTTTGTAGAATTGCCATTTTTACTATGTTAATCCTACCTATCCAGGAACATGGGAGAGTTTTCCATTTTCTGATATCCTCTTCAATTTCTTTCATCACTGATTTAAAATTTTAGTCATATAGATCTGTTACTTCTTTGCTTATAGTTATTCCAAGGTATTTAATACTATTTGTAGCTATTATGAAGGGTAATGTTTTCCTTATTTCTTTTTCATCTCTTATATCTTTAGAATATAAAAGGGCAACTGATTTCTTTGAGTTGATCTTGTATCCTGCTACATTGCTGAAGGTGTTAATCAGGCATAGAAGTTACTTGGAAGAATTCTGTGAGTCACATATGTATACAATCATATCATCTGTAAATAGAGATAGTTTCACTTCTTTGTTTCCAATTTGTATCCCATTTATCTTCTTTCATTCTCTTATTGCTTGAGCTAAAACATTGAGAACTATATTGAATAGATAAATGGAGAGAGGACCTCTTTTAATGGGATTGCTTTGAGGTTTTCTCCATTAAGTTTGATGCTGGATGTTGGCTTCTTATAAATCGCCTTTATTATATTTAGGTATTCTCCCTGTATTTCTGATCTCTCTAGGGTTTTTATCATAAAGGAATGTTGTATTTTGACAAATGCTTTTTCAGCATCTAAGGATATGATCATGTGGTTTTGTTCCTTTATTTTGTATATATGAATGATAATGTTTACAGTTTTTTGTATGGTAAATCAGCCCTGCATTTATGGAATGAAGCCTACTTGGTCATGGTGAATAATATTTTTCATATGCTGTTGTACATGGTGTGCTAACATTTTGTTGAGAATTTTAGCATCAATATTCATGAGGAAAATTATTCTGTAGTTCTCCTTTGTTGTGTCTTTGAGTGGCTTGGGTATTAGTAAAATTGTGGCCTCATAAAAGGAATTTGGCAATATTCCTTCAGTTTCTACTGTGTGAAATAGTTTGAGGAATAATGGTAATAATTATTTGAATGTCTCGTAGAGTTCTGCAATGAAACCATCTGGACCATGGCTTTTATTTTTGGGGAGGCTTTTAATGACAGCTTCAATTTCCTTAAGGGTTATAGTCCTGTTAAAGTAATTAATCTGATCTTCATTTAATTTTGGTAAATGATACCTGTTCAGAAAGATGTCCATTTATTCTACGTTTTCCATATTTGGGGAATACAGATTATCAAAGAATGATCTGATATCTCTCTTTATTTCCTGGGGATCCATTTTTATGTCCGCCTTTTCATTTCTGATTTTGTTGATTTGGACACTCTCTTTCTGCTCTTTGATTAGTTTGGATAAGTGCTTATCTATCTTGTTGACTTTCTCAAACCAACTCTTAAAATCTTTGAGTCTTTGTATTGTTCTTTTTGTTTCAATTGTATTGATTTCAGCTCTAAATTTCATTATTTCCTGCTGTCTACTCCTTCTAGGTGAGTTTGCTTCTAATTGTTCTAAGGCTGTCAGCTGAGCTGTTAGTTCTCTAGTGTGGGTTTTCTCTAGCTTTTTCAGATAGGCATTTAGTGCTAGTAATTTTCCTCTTAATATTGCTTTCATTGTGTCCCACAAGTTTGGATATGTGGTAGATTCATTTTCATTAAATTCTAAGAAGACTTTGATTTCTTTCTGAATTTCTTCCTTGACCCAGAGGTGGTTCAATTGAGTGATGTTTAGTTTCCATGAGTTGGGAGGCTTTCTTTGATTTTTTATGCTGTTGTACTCTAACTTTAAGCCCTGGTGCTCCAATATGTTACAAGGGATTATGTTAATATTTTTGTCTCTGTTGATATTTGCTTTATGACCAATTATGTGGTCAATTTTGGAGAAAGTTCCATGAGGAACTGAGAAATATGTATATTCCTTGGCATTTGGGAGGAAGCTTCTGTAGATATCTATTAAATCAGTTTGCATCATAATTTCTCTTATACTCCACTTTCTCTGTTGAGTCTCTGTCTGGTTGACCTATCCAGGTGTGAAACTACTGTATTGAAGTCTCCCACTATTAGGGTGTGAGAATTGATATGGGATTCAAGAATTATCAGTGTTTCTTTTACATAGGTAGGTGCCCTTATATTAGCTGCATAAATATTCAGGATTGAAATGTCCTCTTGACCAATATTTCCTTTGATAAATAAGTAATGACCATCTTGGTCCCTTTTAATTGTTTTTAGCTTAAAGTCTACTTTGTTAGATATTATAATGGCTACCCCAGCTTGTTTCTTAGGACCATTTGACTAGAAAATCTTTTCCCAACCCTTTACTCTAAGCCTGTGTCTGTCTTTGCAGTTGAGGTGTGTTTCTTGTAGGCAACAGAAGGATGGCTTCTATTGTTGTAACCATCTTTTTATTTTGTGTCATTCTATATTACAGTTGAGTCTATTAATATTAAAAGATATTAGTGACCACTGATTGATATTTCCTGCTCATTTTGTTGGTAATTTGTTTCTATTTCCTATCTCTGGAGTATTCTTCTGTGGGGTTATTGATTGCTAGTGGATTCCTGGGTGTATCTGGGGTCCTTAGGTTGGAGTTTTCCCTCTAATACTTTCTGTAGAGCTGGATTGGTAGATAGATATTGTTTCAGTCTGACTTTGTCATGAAATATCTTGTTTACTCCATCTATGGTGATTGATAATTTTGCAGGTTATAGTATTCTATTTTGGCAGCCATGCTCTTTTAGCATCTGTATAACTTCTGACCAAGCCCTTCTTGCTTTCACATTTCCATTGAATAATCATGGGTTATTCTGATGGTTTTGCCTTTTTATGTGAGTTGGCTCTTTTCTTTTGCAGCTCTTAAAATTTTTTCCTCTTTCTGTATGTTTTGAGGCATGATTATTATATGGTGCACTGACTTTTTTTGGGGGGGTGGGTCATACCTGTTTGGTGTTCTGTAAGCTTCTTTTATCTTTATAGGTATTTCCTTCTTCAAGTTTGGAAAGTTTTCTTCTATGATTTTATTGAATACATTACCTGTGCTTTTGAGATGATATTCTACTCCTTCTAATCCTATTACTCTCAAGTTAGGTCTTTTCATGTTGTCCCAGATTTCCTGAACATTTTGTGTTATGGTTTTTTTGGGTTTTATTATTTTCTGTGACTGATATATGTATTTGAGGTACTGAGTCTTCCACTTCAGAGATTCTGTCTTCCATCTCTTGAATTCTGCTGGTCATGCTTTTATCTGCGGTTTCACCTTTTATCTTTAGGTTTTCTATTCCCATCTCTGCCTCATTTTGTGCTTTTTTATTGCTTCTATTTCAGAGTTTAGTTCCTGGCATGTTTCTTTCATAGATTTTTTTCATCTCTTCCAATTTTTTGGTTGTATTTTCTTCAGTTTCTTTAAGAGAACTTTTCATATCTTCTTTGAGGACTTCAATGACCATCATAAAGATATTTTTGGTGTTGCTTCCTTCTGCTTCCTCTTCATTGCTCAGTTCAGGTCTTGTAGTTGTAGAACTGCCACTTTCTTCTGGAGTTACCTTGTTGTTCTTTATATTATTATATATATTTCTGCACTGGTGTCTGCCCATAGCTTCTGTTGTTCACAATTAGGTGGCTCCTGGGTAGTTGTGGCAAGCGGGCTTGTGTATCTCCTGTCACCTCTGAGCAAGGGTTCTGCTCAATGTCTGACTCTGCTTTGGGCATGGGTCTGAATTTTAAGTCCTCAGTCCTTCTCTGTTGAAGCAGTTGGAAGCAGGGTGGCTGTGCAAGTTCCCTTATCTTAGCAGCCACTGGAGGAGCCATCACAGCCAAAGTTTATCTCTGTCTACTACTGAGTATGTGGAGACACACTCCACAGACTGAACCTTGTCCCTGAACTGGAACCTGAACTCTTGGCATCTGTTTTAAGAGAAGGGGTGTGCATAGGTTTACACAGTCACACCCAGTGGCATGCTGAGAACAGATTAGAATCTATATGTGCAACGTGATAATGCTTATGAGGAAAATTCTCACAGTGATGTCTGGCTGGAGCTCTGGGGATCTCACTAAATTAAGAACAGTCACTGGGAACCATCAAGAAAAGGAACTACGTCCTCCAAGGATGGGCAACTGTCCACTGACATGAGCAGTATGTAGAGCCTTGTGGAGAGGGATCAGATTGTGTTTCTATGTGTGGACTAGCATTTCGGAGCCCGTTCCCTCCAGAGAAACACCTTACCAAGTCTTGACATTAGGATGACAAATTGGTCTTGCCTGAAGTGGAAGCTGAGCTGATCCACCTTGGGACTTCTTGCCCTTTTGGGAAAAGATGAAAGTGATGAGGAGGAGAAAGGCTGAAGGCTGACTGGGAAGGATTAGGAGGTGGAAAAGAGGGGACAGCAAGGGAATACATGAAAAATCTTTGTTTTATGAATAAATAAACAATTTTTAAAAAGCCCACATAAGTGGGGTGCTACACATCTTGACATTCTAGGATTGTGCAAAGTGGTATGGGGTTTAGTAGCTAAATTCGTTGAACTTTCCTGCAGAAACCCAAGTCCTAAATCTACTAGCTGAACTTTCATCACTGACTTAACTTTTGTATCTATTGACTCTCAGGCCCAGTCCCTGACCTGGGTTCTGCCCCCAGCACCAAATGCTACATTCCAAAACAAAGTTTTGTAAAAATATATCTATGCCTCCACAAAGAGTTTAAACTAAAATCAGTCAAAGGAGATCAGAAAGTACATTACATATTCATCACATGAAAAATCCGTCATAATGAAATCTCAATTCTTAATGTTTATGCCCCAAATAAAAGAACATATGTGTTAAATAATATTACTAAATCTTAAATTGTACATCAAATCCACAATTAATTGTGGGAGACTTTAACACTCAACTCTCATCAATAAACCCTTCTGCCAGACAGAAATTTAACAGAAATTAGGGCTCTGAAAGATGTTATGACTTCAATGGACTTAATAGATATATACAAAATATTTTACTCAAATACAAAAAATAACTTGTTCCCAGTAGCCCATGAAACCATCTCTAAAACTGATTACATACTTAGGCACAAAGTAAATATCAATAGTGTAAAAAAACTGGAATAATTCCATGTATTTTATCACATCAAAATGGCTTAAATTTAGAATTTAAAAATAGCACAAATTACAGAAAGCCTACAGTCAATCTCATGACAACTGAGTTACCACTGAGTTAGGGAAGAAAGAAAAAAAATAAAGACATTTTAGAATTCAATAAATCAGAACTAAGAGGAAAATTTATAACACTATAAGCTTACATAAAAAGTTGAAATAATCTTACATTAGCAACTTAACTGTAATACTGAAAACTCTAGAACAAAAAGATGCAAACTCACCCAGAAGGAATAGATCATAGAATAATAAAGTTGAGGGCTGAATTTAATTAAACAGAACAAAGAGAAAAATATAAAGAATCAATGAAACAAAAAGTTGGTTCTTTGAAAAGATAAACAAGATAGAAAAACTCTCCTAAAGAAAGAGACAGAACATCCAAATTAACAAAATCAGAAATGACAAGGGAGACATAATAACAGACAACAAGGAAATCTATATTTCAAAAGTTTGTACTCTACAAAATACAATAATCTAATAGAAATGGACAATTTTCTCATTAAGTAAAAATATCAAAATTAAATCAAATGCAGACAAATAATTTAAATAGATGTATAACCCCTAGAATATAGAAGTTGTATTAAAAGTCATTCTTCCCCTACAAAAAAAGCCCAAGGCCAGAAGGATTTATTAAGGAATTTCTGTAGAATTTCAAAGAAACGCACACATTAATACTATTAAAATAGTTCCACATAATAGAAACAGAAGAAACATATTTAAATGCTTTTTATGAGGCTACAGTTACCCTGATACACAAAACACACAAAGATGCTACAAGGAAAAAATATTGAAGACCAATGTCACTCATAATCATTAATGCAAAAATATATAACAAAATATTGACAAACCAAATCTAAAAACATATAAAAAATCATCCACCATAATAAAGTAGGCTTTATCTCAGAGATGCATTGATGGCTCCACATTTGAAAATTTGTTAATGTAATCCACCACACGAAAAAACTGAAACAACAACAAAAGAACATGGTCCGCACATTATAAACTGTAAAACCCTTCAACAAAATGCAAAACCTTATTTTGATAACAGTCTGGGAGAGATCAGCAATAAAGGCAATTTACAACAAGTGTCTGTCAACATCAAATTAAATGGTAGATAACTCAAATAAAAATGGAAGATTTTGATGCTACCAAAACCAGAAAAAAAGACTGTAGCTATCTCTTTGCGCAAAACTCAAATCCAAGAAGATCAATTCAATATAGTATTCAAAGTTCTAGTGGGAGCAATAAAACAACAAAAGGAGACCAAGGAAATACCAATTGAAAAAGAAGTCAAATTGTAACTATTTGCAGATGACATAACAGTGTACATAAATGACCCAGAGAATTATACCAGGAAACTCCTACAGACACAAGATTAACTTAAAAAAAATTAGTGGCTCTATTATATTCAACTAATAAACAGATGGAAAGAAATTAGAAAAACATCATTCTTTAAAATAGCCAAAATAAAATAAAGTGCCTTGGCATAACTTTCACCAAGCAAGTAAAAGAGCTACATGACAAAAACTTTAAGTCTTTGAAGAAGAAAATTAAAGGTGTTAGAAAAAGAAAAGATATCCTTTGGTCAATGATAGGTAAAACCAATATAATAAAAAATGACAATTCTACAAAAAGTAATCTATAGATTCAATAAAATTCCCATCAAAATTTCAACACAATTCTTCACAGACCTCAAAAGAAAAATATTGAAGTTAATATTGAAAACAAACAAACAAAACACACACAAGATTGCTAAAATAATCCTGTATAATAAAGCAACTTCTGGAGGCATCACCATTCCTTACCTCAAGCTATACTTTAAAGCTATAGTAATAAAAAGTTTGATATTGGCAAAAAACCAAAAATTAAAAATAAAATCCAACACTGACATAAGAATCAATGACATAAAATTGAATATATTGACATTAGTCTTCACCCCTAAGAACACCTAATATTTTACAAAGAAACCAAAAGTGTACAACAACAAAAAAAAGAATCTTTCACAGATAATGCTGGCATAATAGGATGTCAATATGTAGATCTCAAATAGATCCATATCTTATCTTTTTGCAAAAAAATTCAAGTCCAAAAAGATCAAAGACTTCAACATAATTCTAGTTACACTGAATCTGAAATAAGAGAAAGTAGGAAGTATCCTTGAAGGTATTGGCACAGGGAACTCCTTTCAAAATAGAACACCTGTAACATAGACACAGAAGACTTATTAATAAATAGAATATCCTAAAACTATAAAGCTTCTGTAAATCAAAGGACACCATAAATAAGACACAAAGAACAGCCTAAAATATGGAAAAACTCTTCACTATCCCCACATTTGCCAGAGTATGATCTGAAGAACCCAGGAAGTTAGATATCAAAAGCACAAATAATCCAATTTAAAGATGGGAAGATTTAAACAGAGAATTCACAAAAGAAGGTTCTTGAAAGGCAAAAATAGAATTAAAAAATAACTCAACATCCTTAATCATCAGGAAAATACAAATGAAAATGATGGAGCTAAAATCTTACACCTGTCAGCATGTCTAAGATAACAGCTTATTTTGGAGAGAATGTGGAAGAAAGGCAAAGACTCCACCATGGCTGGTGGAAGTTCAATTTTATATAGCCACTATATAAATCAGAATGGCAGTTTTTGGAAAACTGGGATTCAATCTACCTCAAAACCCAATTATGCTACTCTTGGGCATATATCCAAGGGATGCTTAAATATACCACAAGACACTTGTTCAGCTATGTGCATTGCAGCATTATTTATAATACAACATAGAAACAACCTAGATGCCCCTGAACTTATGAATAGATTAACAAATTGTAGTACATTTACACAATAGAGTATTACTCAGCTGTAAAACCATGTAATGTAAAACATCATGAAATGTATTAATAATTTTAGCAGAGTTATCACATCCAAGTTGACCCCTTCAGGATGCAAATGTTCAGTTTTTGGGAATTGGGTTGTTATCTCAGGTAAAGCAGTGAGAAAAATGGCTTCCCCTTATTAAACCAGAATGACAGAGAGGAATAGCAAAGCCATATGTGGCTAACATTGCTTTAAATTTATGGGGACAAGATTTACACACGGAAATAAACCATGATCTAACACCTATTTCTGGGAGAAATAATAGAACTTATTATCAGAAACAGTCACAAACCATCCAGGATGTAGAGAAATCAGGCAAAAGAGCTGCTGATCTTTCAGAGCCACCCACAGCACTAACTTTTAAATTGCTAACAGCTTGGACTGGCACTTTGGAGCCATTTCTTCCAGAGGAACACCTGACCCAGTCTTGATATTGGGGTGAGGAAAGCAGATTTGCCTGAAATGGATGCTGAACTAAGCCACCTTGGGACCTTGGGACCTGCTGCACTTGCTTGGGATAAGATAAAGTGATGTGGAGAAGAGATAGTGACTGGAAGGGGTAGAAGGGGGAAGGGAGTTTGAAATATGAAATATATGGTTAAAAAATGAGACTTTATTCATAATAAAAAATGGCTAACTGATAAGCCTATATGGATTTATCAATGGACTTTTTCCCCCCTTAAACAATTCATTTGTTCCTCAGACATAAACCAAATAATAGGCTTTCTGGTGGTTGCAATTTACCTTGGCTTAACAATTTATACACCCAATTATCGAGTTTCCAGAGGGTTTTCCTGGTCCTTATGTGTAGTCCCATTTGAAGATTGCTGGACCTGATAGGCTGACTTTAGTGTCTCTTCTAATTATCACTCTGGGAGGCCTGAGAGTTCTGGCCCAGTTCTTCCTTGCTTTCTTTACACTTCTCATTCCAAAATTTGATTGGCTCTTCTTCTTTTTCTTCTTCTCTTCTTCTTCTTCTTCTTCTTCTTCTTCTTCTTCTTCTTCTTCTTCTTCTTCTTCCTCTTCTTCCTCTTCTTCTTCTCCTTCTTTCTTTAATTGCTCAGTCTCTATAACCCATATACATGGCTTTAAATCTGCCTGAAGGTGATTCTTCTTTTTAATTTTTATATTTTCTTTTTTATTATGAATAAAGTCATATTTTTTATCCATGTATACCCTTATTCAAACTCCCTTCTCCCTCCCGCCCCTTCCAGGCATTGTCTCTTCTCCACATCACTTTATCTCCTCCCCAGCAAGGGTTGGAGGCCCCAAGGTCCCAATGTGGCAAATAAATCCAAGCCTATGACACTGCACAAAATTCAAATCCAAGTGGATCAAAGACCTCACCATATACTCATCCACACTGAACTTGATAGAAACTAACATGAAAAATACCCTCCAACACATTGGCCCAGGTGACCACTTCCAAAATATAACACCAGTAGCACACACACTAAGAACAACAATAAATAAGTGGGGCCTCCTGAAACTGAGAAGTTTCTGTAAAGCCAAGGACACAGTCAATAGGACAAAACAACAGCCTACAGAATGGGAAAAAAAAATTTCACCAACCCTACAAGTGATAGAGGACTGATCTCTAATGTATATAGAGATCTCAAGAAACTAGAGCCCAGAACCTTGAATAACCCAATCAGAACTAAAAAGGGAATTCTCAGCAGAAGAATTACACATGGCTGAAAGGCACTTGAAAAAGTGCTCAACATCTTTAGCCATCAGAGAAATGCAAATCAAAACAACTTTGAGATATAACTTTGAACCAGTCAGATTGGCTAAGATAAAAGACAGAGATCACAGCCTATGCTAAAGAGATTGCAGAGCAAGAGGAACACTCCTCCATTGTTGGTGGGAATGTAATCTTGTTCAGCCACTCTGGAATGCAGTTTGGCAGTTTCTCAGAGAATCAATCTGAGAATCAATCTCCCCAAGGAACCAGCAATACCACTACTGGGCACATACCCTATAGAAGCACATTTGCTCTCCAAAGTCATTAGCTCAACTATGATCATAGTAGCATTTTTTTTTGTAATAACAAGAACCTGGAAACAATGCCTCTTAACTGAAGATAGGATTAACCAATTGTGGTACATCTACACAATGGAGTACTACTCAACAGGAAGAAAAAAATGATATTATAAAATTTGCAGACAAATGGATGGATTTAGAGAATATCCTTCTGAGCGAGGTATCACAAGCCCAGAAAGATAAGCAGGAGATTTACTCACTTATTAGTGGACTTTAATTATCAATGGCCTTTAACTAAAGAGAAATTGCAGGTCTTAGAGCAGCAGATAAGGAGCAGTTAAATGCTCAGCATATAGAAGTATCAACCAGCCCTTGGAACTCTCCAGTATTTATCATTAAAAAGAAATCTGGAAAGTGGAAAATGGTAACAAATTTAAGGGCAATAAGCAAGTTTATCCAGCCAATAGGCTCTCTAGTGTATTGAATATAGGATGACAGAGCCATCTATCCAGCTTTTGTTGTTATTGTTTTGTTTGAGACAAATTTTTCTGTGTAACAATCCTGGCTGTCCTGGAACTTGCTGTGTAGACCAGGCTGGGCTTGAACTCATAGAAATTTGCCTATCTCTGCCTCCCAAATGATGTGACTAACAAAACAAAATTTCTGATTTGTCTGTAGAAGGACTGCTTAGTAGAAATTTGTGGCGGCCATAGTGCATCTACGTGCATTAGCTGTGACCTACTGTGCTTTCTTTATCTGTAGCTGAGCCTAACCTTGCTTGAGAAGGTTTAGATTTTATTTTTAATGTTTCATGTATTTTAGAGAAAAGAGAAGTTTTATTACTGTATGGGCTTTTTTGTTATCTATTCTGAATGTTTTGCTTTTTTATATAATGTTTGATATTAATTTTCAATAAGTGACTGAAAAAATTTTCACTTTCATTTGCTGACAGATGAAGAAGGCAATGACAATATCATCTTCAGAAGATAACATTTCATGCCACATAAGTAGTATAGCAGATATAGACATGTCTGTGAATAGATAGCATAACAAGGAGATAAATAGAAGAGCAGGTCTGTTATTGGCATATGGGTGAATAGTTGTTCTTAGTATTATTTTATGTTTATTTGTTATATACATTACAATTATCTTCTGCATATTAGATTTCTTCCTTTAAGTTTAGAGAAATCCTTTAGGAAAGTATTTTTGAGAAAAATACATATAATAATTTTAATATAGATTATGCTGTTGATTTTTTGTATTTTTTATGTGTCTTTGTACAACCCAAGTCATGGAAACATAATATTATTCTGAAATAAATTCTGAGTTTCAGGTGTCACACTTTGATGGAACTGTGTCTGTACTAATTTTATTGTGTTAATGCTACATAGCAATATCTAATTGACTTCATTTTTTATTTAAGGGCCACTCCATGAGATGGAATTAATTTTCAACATTGCTTAATGGCTAAGAACCTGAGAATAAATATACTGTGGCTTGGGAGAAAAACAAATATTAATGTTCTTATAGAAGGCTTACCAACATATCTCCTAACCACAGTTTATCAAACCCATAGACTGACCAGACAATTCTTCCTCTTACATTAGATGAGAATAAATACAAAAACCAGGTCAATACACAACGAATGAGAGACTTTGGAATCTTCAGTCCTACATGGGATGCTTCAATCAACTCATTCCTCTGAAAAATAAGACGACCCTTGTGGAAAAGGAAGCATAACAGACAGAGTCTATGGACAACACCAAGCAAAGAAGGCCTCCTTAACTCCAGGATCAATAAACTTATGAACTCACAGACTCTGGCAGGATGTGGTCCTGTACCAGTTTGGGCCTGATGGGTTCCCAGCACAGGAAGTGAACACAAACCTAAACCAAAACCTATCTCCAGTTGATAATGACACCAATATAAAAGTAGTTTTCTCAATTATAATCTCACTCAGTAGCCAAAGTACTCTTTAGGCCAGGCCCCCAGGCCTAAGAGTACGTGGACGGCACATGAACTCAAGTATATTTTAGGAATTTTTTTTTCTTTGTCTTATCTCCCAGTCATTTTGCTTATATATTATGATTTGTGGCTTTGTGCTTTTAGAAAATTTTCATACTTTCAAATATGGGTCTCTCTAGCCTTATATCTGTGTCTATGAGTTTGAAAATTTTATTCTTCATTTTATTTAAATTTGCTATTCAGTTTTTTTATTTTATTTTACTTTTTTGTTTTTATAGGCCTATTTGTTTTTTTATATGTTTTATCTGTCTGTTTGTTCATTGTTATATCCCTAGAGAGAGAACAAAATTATGAATTGGGAGAGTGGAGAGATGAGAAGGCATCTAGGAGGAGATAGGGTGTAAGGAAACCTAATCAAAATGTGTTTGAAATAAATCTATTTTAAATTAAAAAAAAATTTGCCCTCTTTGAAGTATAGAATTGGCTTACTTATATGTCTGTTCCCTTTTACATGTGGCAAATTTGTTTCCTTTATCTATTATTATATCTTTACATATTTGAAATTACATGTACTTAATATATAATAACATCATATCATCAGAGATAACAAACTTTACTAATTCTAATTTCTGATAATTATGCTGCTAATATTTTTATTTTTAAGGTAATTCCTCTTTTTGTTGAAATATTTCTTATTTTTTTCTGACATTTCCTCCAGTTGATGGGTTTTTTTTAAAATTATGTTATAATATTTGTTTTATTTTTAATTATTTTACTGCAATCTCAGTAACTGTTTATGAATTTGCGAATTTTCGATGTGGCAATTACAGGTATGCTATTAATATCTTTTTTTATAATAGTCTAATTTTTATCCATATATCCCTTGTTAAAACTCCTTTCTCCCTCCCACCCTTCAGTCACTCTCTCTTCTCTCTATCTCCTTATCTCCTCCCCAGCAAGGGCAGGAGATCACAGGGTACCAAGGTGGCTTAGTTCAGCATCCACTCTAGGCAGATCTGTTTTCCTCACCCCAACATCAAGCCTGGGTCAAGTGTTCCTCTGGAGGCAGTGGGCTCTACGGTGCCAGTCAAAGGTGTTTCAGATCCCAAGCTGTTCAGTAGTTGTGGTTTGCAGCTTGGATGTGCTTTGCTTTTTTATTTAAAATCCACTAATGAGTGAGTACATCCCCTGCTTATCTTTCTGGGTTTGTGATATCTCACTCAGGAGGATATTCACCAAATTCATCCATTTGACTGCAAAATTTAGGATATCATTTTTTCTTACTGTTGAGTAGTACTCCATTTTGTAGATGTACCACATTCTTCAGTTGAGGGGCTATTAGTTTTTTCCAGGTTCTTGCTATTACAAATAATGCTGCTATGAACATGTTGAGCTAATGCTTTTGGGGTGGTAATGCTCATCCTTAGGATATATGCCCAATAATGTCATTGCTGGTTCCTTGGGGAGACTGATTCTCAGTTTTCTGAGAAACTGCCATACTGCATTCCAGAGTGGCTTAACAAACTGACATTCCCACCAACATGGAGGGGAGTTCCCCTTGCTCTACAAACTGTCAGGAATAGGCTGTCATTTGTGTCTTTAAACTTGACCATTCTGACAGGTGTAAGGTGTAAGTTTACCACCTTACAAAGTTCTCAGATTTTTTTGATTTGCATTTCTCTGATGGCTAAAGATGAAGAGCACTTTTTCAAGTGTCTTTCAGTCATTTGTAATTCTTCTGCTGAGAATTCCCTTTTTAGTTCTGAACCCCATTTTTTGATTGGGTTATTCAAGGTTTTGGGCTCTAGTTTCTTGAGTTCTCTATATATTTTAGAGATCAGTTCTCTGTCACTTGTAGAGTTGGTGAAAATCTTTTCCCATTCTGTAGGCTGTCCTTTTTGTCTTATTGACTCTGTCCTTGACTTTACAGAAGCTTCTCAGTTTCAGGAGGTCCCACTTATTGATTGCTGTTCTTAGTGTGTGTGCAACTGGTGTTATATTTTATTAGTGATCAATGTACCAATTCATTGGAGGGTCTTTTCTATCAAGTTCAAAGTGGCTGGGTTTATGTTGAGGTCCTTGATCGACTTGGATTTTAATTTTGCACAGGCTTGGATCTATTTACATTTTTCTACACACTACCATCCAGCTTTGCCAACACTGTTTGTTAAAGATACTATCTTTTTACAATGAATATTTTCAGCCTCTTTGTCAAAGATCAGGTGTTCATAGGATATTGCTTTAATGTCAGGATCTTCAGTTTGATTCCATTGACCCAGCAGTCTGTCTTTATTTCAGTAACTCTATAGTATAATTTGAAGTCAGGGATGGTAATGCCTCCTGAGGTTCTTTAGTTGAGGAAAATTATTTTGGAAATCCTGGCTTTCCTGTTATTCCAAATAAAGTTGAATATCGTTCTTTCCAGGTGTATGAAAAATTGTGTTGGGATTTTGATGGGCAGTGTATTGAATTTGTAGATTGCTTTTGGTAGAATTGCCATTTTTTCCTATGTTGGTCCTATCTATCCAGGAACATGGGAGATCTTTTTGTTTTCTGTTATCCTCTTCAGTTTCTTTAGAGATTTAAGGTTTATATCAAATAGACCTGTTACTTCCTTGGTTATAGTTACTCCAAGGTATTTAATGCTATTTGCAGTTAATATGAAGGGTGATGTTTCCCTTATTTCTTTTTCAGCCCTTTTATCTTTAGTTATTAATTTCTGTATGTGGTTTCTAGTGTTTTCTCTGTCTCTCACCACCTCTCTTCCTTCCTCCTTCATATAAAATATATCTGTGATTTTTCCTGAAAGCTTTAAAATTATTTGATTTATATATTATATTTCTTTCTTTTTTGGATAATTCATTTACTATTACATATTGAGCTCTGAAGTTTGGTTATTCCTCCCTGCCATAAATGGTCACCTTGGCTTGTTAAGAAAGTATAGGTGCTTACATAGAATGTAATCCATCAATTTATTCCCTGATACAGAATCAAATTTATGTTTTTTGATTTACTGTAAGATCACTAAAATAAAGAGATAGTTTGTATATAGTTAGGCTTTTAGATTCTGTTTTTAGAAGATGAATACAGAATGCTATGTTCATAAATTTTGGGTGTCATGCAGTATTACTTCTGATAAAGCACAAAAATTATCTAGTAACTTATTATCTTAATGAAAACAGATCTATGGATATGAATGAATATATGTGCTTATCATTATCTTGAGGCAGCTGTGTTGAGAAAAACTGAAATTGCCTATTGAATTCGTATGATTAAATGTAGACAATAAACACTTGAGCCAAAATGCTTTGTTTTTGTGGATATAAACTCTAAATCATCAATGTACTTAATACTATGTTGATACTGGTGCTACGATTTATACTTCTTGGCATAAAGAAAAAAATGAGAGAAATAGTTTCTTTTATTCTG
This sequence comes from Sigmodon hispidus, assembly GCA_004025045.1. Taxonomy (NCBI): domain Eukaryota; kingdom Metazoa; phylum Chordata; class Mammalia; order Rodentia; family Cricetidae; genus Sigmodon; species Sigmodon hispidus. Next base: position 102,131 of record PVIH01006678.1, read on the forward strand.
TGAACATAGGTAAAATTTGAAAGGTATCTTTTTGGGAAAAAATATTTGGATAAAGTTTATGGGAGATGAATAACTTAAAAATTTACCTTTTACTTTCTGCTCATGTAAAAACTTTTGTAGGATAAACTAAAGATGCATAATTTACCTTAAAGATAAAGTAATTAAAATATTCATGATTTAATTGCTAAAGAAATAATCTAATATTTATACATTTTGTATCTTTAAATTTCTTATATTCACTTAAATTTACTTGTAGCTGGACTGAAACTCAAGCTGATCTTGTAGTCACTTATGGAGATGCAGGGAGTGATTGAAAAACTGTTACCTGTCATAAGGCATCCATTCATAATTGCAAAATGTGAGAATCTTTTTTTAGTTTTTATTTATTTTTGAAAAAAGTTTCAATTTTTTTATCCATGTATCCTCTTGTTGAAACTCCCTTAGCTCTCCTGCCCCTCCAGGTCCCTCTCTCTTCTCCCTGTCTCGTTATCTCCACCCCAACAAGGGCAGGGGAGGCTTTTAATTTAAACATTTTTGATAATTTCATACAAGAATATTGCATTATACATCATTTCCTTCTACTTTTTCTGACTTTCAAAGACTCCTCATTTCCGATACAATTTATGATATGCAGGTATAGAGGAAGAAAGAGAGAAGGGAGGGAGATTTATTGTATTTTAAGTAAGCTTACATAGTAATATTCTCTTATGACTTTAAAAACATTTTGTGTTGTTTATCACCATTTTAAACTTTATTCTTTCTATGAATTATCATCCCTCCCTATTCCCAGTTTCCCCATCCAATTTTCCATTATCCCTTAAAATGTGCCTATCTCTAGACCTCATTTTCTTCCCATGGCTCATGGTAACTTTCTCTTTTCCTGGCTTCTACTGAAGCTAGCTTAGGATACATTATTTACTATAAAAATTCAAGATAATATCCACAAGTAAGAAAGACATGTGCCTTTTATTTTTCTGGATCTCCTTCAATATATGTTTCAATTTTTAATTTATTAACCTGCATATAAATTTAATTTAATTTTTCTTTCTAGTTAAAGTTATACTGTGTATATTAGAACCATATTTTCAATATCTATTTATCAGTTGAAGAATATTTAGCTTATATTTATTTCCTAGCTATTATTACTAGAACAACAATTACCATTGCTGAAATCTATAAGTAGGGCATTAGTCTTTTGGGTATATGATAAGGAATGGTAGGGCTGGGGTATACAACAGATCAACTTCCAATGTTTTGGAGGTTTGTGTGGTGTTTCAATAGTGTCTGATCCAGTTGCAATCTCTCTAATAAAATTGTTTTTCACCTTTCATGCTGGAGTTGTTACCATTTCTTAGAAATATTTCCAATGTTTCCCCATTTTCAAATGGACAAGCTAGCATTGTGCTGAAGAGTTGTCTAATGCTCATAATCTCAAGATTTGTGAAGAAAGTACAATCTTATTCTGTTGTGATATACAACATTTTACTATGACATTAATGCTAATAATTTACTAATACACACAGGTGGTCTTTGTATTTTTCTACTCCAGCAATCAATATGCATTATTAATGAAGCTCAGCAAAAGGTAAAAAAAATGATTTATCTAAATTTAATTAGCAAGATTATTAAGATCCCCCAAGAAATATTGTCAGTTTTATTACTGACACTGTGTTTTGTCAACTTGATTGGATTTGTAATTAACTACCAGAGATACATCTCTCCCTCCTCTCTCTCCCTCCCTCTCTCTCTCTTTGTGTATGTGTGTGTGTGTGTTTGTGTTTGTGTTTGTGTTTGTGTTTGTGTGTGTATGTGTGTATTTCCTGAATGTGTTAAGTATCTAAATGTAAAGACTATCCTCTAGAAGGAGAGTCACCTTCTGATTGCTGTTTAAATAAAAACATGTCAGAGGGGAAAGCAATACTGCTTTTTACTGGCATATTTACATTTTGTAGAGAGTGCACTTATGCCTTTACAGCCTCTTTTATTGTCACTGCTGAACAAGCAAAAAACTATGTTCTGTGGCATACCAATGTTGCATGATGACCCTTGGCTCTCCAGAACTCCATTACAATTTTGGTGTCAGATAAGGGCTACTGATATATCTAGCCCTGTAGTGTGAGCAGCTACCAAGTTCTAGCATTTACAGGGAGTAAAGAGCCACTTCTGTTTGACCTAGTAAATATAAAGTATGCCAATATGAGAAATTTCTTTTGTAATCTATATTTGTTCTATCTGCTCTGTTCCTCTAGACAACCGTGACTAATATGAGCAGGGATATGTTAAATTGTTCTCAGAAAGTGCTTGTTAGCATTCACATTTTATCAGTCAATTTATAGCATGAAAAATAATAAGCTTGAAGGTAAAGCATGCTCTGCTGGTTATGAGACTATAGAACAATTTTGAAGTACTGAGGAATAATTATAGAAATAATGTTAAGTAATGTTTTGGTATTTAATGTTATCAAGACTGATTTTTTACTAATGTAATATCAAATAAATTTAGATATTGTAGAGGCTCTTTGTAGAGTAACTCATTTTAAATAATTTAAAGATCATAGAACTCATTATTTTAAGAACCATTATTATATAACTATTATTTACTAGAATATGTAAACAAATATATAAATAAATAAAATGCCTTTGGAGTGTGACTGTGTGTATTTAGGGTATACACCCAGAAGTGGTATTGCTGGGTCCTTGGGGAGATTGATTTTCAATTTTCTGACAAACCATCATACTGCATTCCAAAGTGCCTGAACTTTCTGAGAAACCTCCATATTTCATTCCAAAGTGGCTGAAGAAGCTTACACTCCCACCAACACTGGAGGATTGTTCCCCTTGCTCTGCATCTTCTTCTTAGCTTCAGGAGATCCCATTTATTGATTGTTGATTTTAGTGTCTGTGCCATTTGTGTAATATTTAGGAAGTGGTCGCCTGTGCCAATTTGTAGAAGTGTATTTCCCACTTTCTTTTCTATCAAGTTCAAAGTGGCTGGGTTTATGTTCAGGTCTTTGATCCACTTGGATTTGAGTTTTGTGCAGGGTGACAGGTTTGTGTCTATTTGCATTTTTCTACACACTACCATCCAGCTATGAAACACCATTTGTTAAATATACTATCTTTTTTTCATTGAATATTTTGGGCCTCTTTGTGAAAGATCAGGTGTTCATAGATTTTTGGGTTAATGACTGGATCCTCAATTCTATTGCATTGGTCCACAAGTCCGTTTTTATGTCAGTACCAGACTGTTTTTATTACTGTAGCTCTATAGTATAACTTGAAGTCAGGGATGATGATGCCTCCTGCTAAGTAAAATTGTTTTGGCAATCCTGGCTTTCCTGTTATTCCAAATGAAATTGAGTATTGTTCTTTCAAGGTCCATAAAATATTGTGTTGGGATTTTGTTGGGCAGTGCATTGAATCTGTAGAATTCTTTTGTACAATTGTCATTTTTACTATGTTGATCCTATGTATCCAGGAACATGGAAGAGCTTTCCATTTTCTGATATTCTCTTCACATTCTTTCTTCAGTGATTTAAAACTTTTGTGAAATAGATCTGTTACTTCTTTGGTTATAGTTACTCCAAGGTATTTAATACTATTTGCAGCTATTATGAAGGGTAAAGTTTCCCTTATCTCTTTTTTCCAGCTCTTCTATCTTTAGTGATTTCTTTCAGTTAATCTTATACAATATTTTCTATGTCAATGTAGGTGAAAGTTCTAAAGTAAATATGCAACTGAATACTGAGAAGTAAAATCCACACACTGAAAAATTCATTCTGACCCATCAAGAAATTATCCAGTGTAGTTTTACAGACTAAAGCAGCCATAATACACTCTTAATACACTCTTACACATTAAGGTTCCTGGGTGTTAAGATTTTCTTTTTTTTTTAATGCAAACTAGAATGCAAACATATGGCCCCATATTCTCAGTTCTTCCGACTCATAGAGCATTTAATCACCAACTGTAGTAGACTGGCCTGTTGTAGAAGTTTTCCCAGCCTGTTTGGGGTCGAAGGTTCAGACCTGGCCCTTGGTGGCTTTTTCTTTCAATGAAATGAATTGAACACTTATATTAACTTCATACTTTTTGGCCCATATCTGAAGCACATTACTAGCTAGCTCTTTCATCTTAAATCAACCCATTTCCATTAATCTGTCTGCCACATGACCCGGCCAGCGGCTCACCTGGATTTGTTACATGTTTCCTCCTCAGGGTAGGAAGGCAACTGACTAACCCTGACCTCCTTCTACCTGTCTGTTCTCTGATTCTCCACCCACTTCTATGGTGCTCTATATAGGCCAAACCAGTTATTTTATTTACAACATACAGAGAACATTTCCACCACACTGACCAGTAACTTTGTGTACCAAAATTGCCACTTGATGACTGGATTGATCCTTCAGACACATATAGAAACAGAAAACCCTTTATGAGCACACTTCAAGAGGGCAGAAGACTAGCCAATACCTCCTGTCAGTGTAGAGTCATAAGCCATGGGTAGGTCTCCATTTGGGGAAGTACTTATTTATATAAGATGAATGTCTTAGTGGGTAGGTTAACAGTAGGTTTATCAAACCTTGTGAAAGAGAGTGGTCCAGAGTGACCAGCATACAATTTGAGGAGGCAGCAGTAGTCACTGAGCATGTAATTTTATCATATATAAAATCTGTAATAAAAATAAAGGCCAAATTTGACAAAAAGGAATACACCCTAAATTATTCTTGTCTTAAATAACAATATACTATACAATAAATATAGGTAATAGTAACATTTAGAAAAATGAATATTTTACATGATGTTATTCCTAAGCTTATTCTTTAAATACAATATTACTTGTATTCTTGAGATAACATAATTACATCATTTTTTTTCTTTTTTTTGATGAATTGATTTTTAATAGGGATGCAAAAAGAAATTGATAGGAACAATTATTTTTTTGGCTAGGGAGTGAAGAAGTGATTACATATATATATATGTATATATATGCAGAAGAATAATACGTGTTCTTTAAATACACAACATACAATAATTCACAATAGATCATCAAGTTTAATGTAAGAGTACAAATCACAGAACTATTAGAACAAAGCATGGAAATATACATTTGTGACCTCAGTAGCTGTGACTCCTGAAGTACAAGAAACAAAATTGAAAACATTTGAACATCAGGAAAGTAAAAAAGGTGACCTTCAGAAAATATTTGTATAATTTATCTACCGTTGTACAGGACTTGAATGTAAAATACATGAGAGATCCTTCCCATTAAATAATAAAATAAAAATGGGCAAAATATGTAAATAAGTTGCCAGTGAGTGAGGTATTCGGTATCTGAGTTGCAGGTAGATGTGAATAGAGAAATGTGAGTTTTCATTTTTTATTCACGAACCTAGCTCTGATAAATAGGTGCTCCAGTTTCTGGATGCTAGCAGCAAAAAGTGAGTGTCCTACAATCTGGGCTGATTCTGAGGGCCTCTTGTTGAGGTCATTTCATAGGAAAGTAGAGCTTTGATATGCCATGTCAAAAAACAACCTGATTGTGGGGAGAGGGGAGACGGAGCTCCTTGTTATTGCCCCACACGCCTGATCTAAAAAAACTCAATGGTGGCTTTCATAATTTTGAATACTAAAAGTAGTATTGACACCAAGAGTGAGAAGCTGCCCAGTTTTGCTTGTCCCATGGAACCAGAACAGTATACTGCAGATTATCTGTAACAATGGGAATGGAGACCTCTAACAATTTAGGAAATAGTTTGTCAGAAAGGAGAGAAACATACAACACACTGTTAAGACTTAATCAGTCTTTGTCATGATTCAGTAAAATAAAATCTTCATGAAGTAGTATCTAGGTACAATTTTTTTTTCCAGTTCAATTTCTTTTCTTTTTTTTTTCTTCCTTCTTTATTTTGTATTTATCAAAAAAAAAAAACACAGTAAAAAGAATTTAAAATGTGGAAGAGTTAACAATAACTATACAGAGGATAAGAATGATAGGCAAGGCTTATCAAGGGAAGAAATACAAATAAGATTCCTACACCTATATTTTCTTTGTGTTCATCTTTCCCTCTGAATTTTTTTTTTCATCCCTGTATATCCTTATTCAAGGTCTCTTCCCCCTCCCAACACATCTGGTCATTTTTTTCCTCTGCAACTCCCCATCCCCTCCCTGGGCAGGGAGCAGACAGTCCCATGGTCCCACTGACCCAGTAATGCTTAGATCAGTCTCCACT
>PVIH01006679.1:0-15754 GCA_004025045.1 Sigmodon hispidus
CCTCTACCGCACTCCTCTACCACACCCCTCTACCACACCCCTCTACCACACTCCTCTACCACACCCCTCTACCACACCCCTCTACCACACCCCTCTACCACACCCCTCTACCACACTCCTCTACCACACCCCTCTACCACACCCCTCTACCACACCCCTCTACCACACCCCTCTACCACACCGTGCAGCTTCTCGCCAATGGACCAGACACTTCTTGTATTTATAGCATTTCCCTCAGGTTTTCTGTACCATCCTTTTTCTAACAACTTCTCCCTAGGAATGTTTCACCTTCTTGTTCTGGACAGTTTATGTCAATGAATTCATTCTCAAAAAATAAGTTTTTTAGCCAAGGAAACATCCTAAAGGCATTCTCTTGGCTAGGGGGAATGTAAGCATTGCCACACTCAAGGAATCTTAATGTTTCATTTAGTTTCCCATGACATTTAAAATCTGTCCTGTCATTGATTAAAACTAGAGCAGGACCATATCCAAAACCCACATGCATTTTATTGCCCTTGTTTGCCTTATGTTGCAGTAACTAACCCAAAGCAAGTTAGGGGATGAAGGGTTTACTTGACTTATACTTCAGGCCATAGTCCATTACTGAGGAAGTTGCCGCAGGACCTTGAAGCAGAAACCAAGGGCAAACTCTATTTATTGGCTTGCTCTCTGGTTTTGCTTAGCTAAGCTTTCTGATTACAGCCCAAACCCACTCCCTAGGGATGGTACCACCCACAGTGGCCTGGGCTTCCCACGTCAGTCATCAGTCAGGACAGGCTCCCATAGACATGGCACAGGCAATTCTTCACCTCAAGTTCCCTCTTCCCAAGTGACTTCAGGTTGTATCACGTTGATAATAAAAACTAATCAGCACAATTGGTATACTTTCCTAAATCTAAAAAAATTACATCTATGTCTCTGGGTATGTTATGCACATGTGGCGTAGGACATTTGTAAGTTGATTCTCTTACACTGCAGTCACAAGGCTCCAAGGACTGAACTTGGGGTGCCGGGCTTTGGAGTCGGCAGGAGGCCTTAGCAATGATCCCTCCTGCCGGCTCTCACACTTGTCCCTCTTCCATTGTTTAAGTAGATATTTTTCAAACCTTACTACATTTAATAGTAAGAAAACTTATTATACTAAAGAGATATTAAGTAAGTAATTGCCTTCTCAGAAAACCAGTTTCATGTCTCACATCTGCCTTTAATGTTGCTTGTCCCGTCTCCATGAAATGAAATAAAAGGACTTTTTATATTGCAAAACATTGGGGTAATATCTTCTGGAAAATATAATTCTCAGCATTGCATTTACCTTGAAGATTTAAATTTCAAATAAGTTATCATTTCAAGTATTATAATATCAAAAACTTTCTATGGAAAACTTGCTGTAAGATTATTTTTATGATGATTCATTTTGTATCATATTTAACAGTTACTAATCGCCCTGCAGACATTATCTAACGGCATTCAGTACTAGGATAAAAACCATAGAAGAAAATCTTTATCCAAGGGACAGAAAATGCACAGAAATATAAAAGGTTTTTTTTCACCCTCCATGTACAGTTACTCTGTGATACTGTCTGTAGTTACAGTTTTACTTTCTTTGTGCATAGATCAATAGTGCTTGTTTTTATTTTTTCTTTGTGTGTGGGAGGGGTGCATATGTGTAGGTATGTGTAAATGTGGAGACCATAGCTTGATGTTGAGAAATATCCTCCATCAATCTTCCACATCACTAAGGCAAGGTCTCACAATCAAACCAAGTTCTGAGTGATGTGGTTACTCTGGCTCACCAGCTTGCCCCAGGGATCCCTATCTCCACCTTCTAAGGAAGCTTGGATTACAGATGGGCTGGCAAAGCCATCCAGCATTTGTGTGGGTTTTTGGAGATACAGTCTCAAGTCTTCTTGTGTGCACAACTGATGCTTTGACCACTGAATCATCTCTCCACCTACAGGCTGTTTCTGAAAGCATTTCTCATCCCATAGAGTAAGTTCTTTAACCCAAGTGGTAAACTAGCTTTGGTTTATTTGAACATGGCAGACTAATTCATATACTCTCTAGTCATCATAAACTGTAGAATTTGCTTTTTGACCCTATTGATGAAGAAAAAAAGCAAAATAAGACAAGTTGTGAATTTCCAGAATGAATCTAGTATTTATTTGACCCATACAAACACCTAGGGGTGAGGTTTAGATTGATCTTGGATCTCTCTCTCTTTCTCTCTCTGTTCCCATCTAGGTCTCACTCTGTAGCCCTGACTGATCTGGAACTCACCATGTAGACCAGGCTAGCTTTGAACTCACAGTGATCTTCATAGTGATTAGAACCCACCCTTTAGCACCAGCTTTATGTGGTGTTGGGTATCAAGCCTTTGCCAACTGGGCTGCACCCCAACCTCTATTTTTCTTTGAATTCATGTTTCCAAGGCAGAAAGCAGCCAATCAAGCCTGGGATCCTCACCTGCTCATCCAGCTTTGGAGGAATGCTGAGACCTTCCTTTCCTGCTCCCTTACCACACTTCCTTCCGCTCTGCTCTGTGACAGCCGTGTTCTCCTTCACTGTCCCCCCCTCCATTTTCTACCCGTCTGACCCACTCTTTGTTTATCTAGACCTAACCAACTCACACACTCATGTTATTGCCCTTCCTTATTCCTTTCAAGGGCACACTTAGGCTCCAAAAAGTTAATTTCTCCATGACATGACCCATGATTGCTGCTGAACTGCCTCATTACTCTTCCAAACACATCTCAGTACTCTGTTTTGGGGACTCCTTCATGACACAAACATACCCATACAGGGCCTTTTTATGCGCATCGCCCTGTTTATGCACCATAGTTATTCACCATCTCTCCCAGTGAGTTGTCTTGTGTGGTGGTTGCTCTTCCCATACTTGTATATTTCACTACAATAAGTTGAGTATGTGATTCCCCTGGAGTGAGCACAGCAGGACTAAGTTCCCTCACACAAGCTGTCAACTGCAGTACTGTCCCAAGTGTTGTGCTTACATTGATTGACTCAGTCAGTTCCCACCGCAGTCTCTGTTTCTATCTGACATAGTAGAAATCAGTCAGCCACCCCTGACTCTCACTGACCTGTGCCTGCTGAGTAACTACCTCCCAAATGAATGCCTGGATGAGTGAGACATGGTCAGAAAGACCAAGGAAAGATGTTTCCAGGGAAGCCAGACAACAAGAACAAGCAGAATAAAAAAGACTCTTCATCACAGCTATACTGCCAACAATGGCTGGAGTTTTTCTAGTGCCTGTTAGAAAATCCCATTATATATTCACTGGGACACACTGAGAATGCACAGCTGCAGCACTCTGCATTCTAGAAGAGTACTCTTATGTATCTCTTGGCATTTGCTCACAATTCCTTCACGTGAAAGCTATTACTGAACTACAGCAAAAAGATAAACCAATAGGAAGTGTGCATTTCCAATAGTTACTACAGAGCTTCCAATGCCCATTAGCAATGGAATGTAATGTAATGTAAATGCAACATTTCTTGTCTGGTGAAAAAACACCGCTGGCCAATAACACTGTTTCTTCAATATTGCCGCAAATTCTAGGCTACGTTAAAAAGGAAGAGGCCTTCCTTGGGGGAGTCAGTCTTCTAGATGAGGGCGTGTCTAGTAGGACAGATCTGCTTACAACAGTAACACTGTATAATGTTCAAAAGAACTGTCCTCAATTTCTTGAAGCACCAGAGTATATGCTTAGCCAGGTAACTGGGACACAGGTAAGAAAAGCAGGGATTCTGGTTTTGTTGGTCACTTAGGTTTCAGTTTCTGGTTTTGGGAACTACAAATCAGAAATGCCTACAATTCTGAGACAAGATAATTGGAGCAAGAGGACACCGGCCACATTAAAATGAAGTCAAATTGCAAATTGTTACCTTTAGTTAAAGCTAGTTAGGTTGGCCATGGGCTTCTCTGACCACTAGTTCAGCCAAGCATGTAAAGAAACTTCTTTGCTGCCTTGTTTTAGAGCATTTATACAAAAAAAAAAAAAGGAAAAAAAAAAAGAAGAAAAAAAGATAAGGACTTCTATGCTTACAAATACAATCAACATTTCCTTTGGGTTTGAGAACACCTGAAGAGCTCTAAACACAAAAGTACTACTAAGTTCATCTTGATGGAGCTGAGGGCTAGCTCAGTTGGTAGAGTGCATGCTGAGCATGCCCAGAAGCCTTGGATTGGATCCCGAGTATGATCTAAATTGATGTAGTGCACACCTGTGATTCCAACAGGCTGGAGATGGAGGCAGAAAGACCAGACACTCAGGGTCATGCTGAGCTAAAAAGTGAGTTTAAAGCTATCCTGGAATGCTAGAGATCTAAAACAATAACTACAAAATCTGCCCTAAACTAAGTGAGGAAACTATTGAAACAACACCCTTCAAATATGAAGCGTGGTCTGATCTGCAACTACCAGAGTAAAGACTACTTTAATAGAAACAGAGATATGTTATCTGCCTTTTGCTGGATTAATATTGGTGCCAACACAAAAGCAGTAACAAGGTGAAACTTACCACAAATTGGCACAGTGTCTCCAGATTGCACTGAAAGTCACTGTGTGTCCATCAGAGGAGTTCCCTTAAGAATGTCTTTGAAGTAGTTTAAAATAATATATTTCTGTCATAATACAGAGCTATGATGTTTCTGTTATTTGTCCACTTGACAGAAAGTAGAATCACTGGGGAAAACAGGTCCCTGGACATGCCTGAGAGACAGTATCATGATTACATTCATTGATGTTCATAGAGTTAGTAAAGGGTGGCTCCTTTCCCAAGGCAAGAGACACTAGACCATTTAAGGGTAGACAAAGCTAGCAGAGCTTGAGCATACGTGTATGCATGCGTCCCTCTTTGCTCCTGGTTATGGATGCCATATGACCAAGTCCCTCAAATTTCTACTGCTGTGTGTTCTATGCTCTGATGGACAGTAACCCAGAACTGAGAACAGAAATAGACCTTTGTCCCCCTTAAGTTGCTTTGTCAGAGCTTATTACAGCAGCAAGAAGGGAAAGTAAGATGCCATCTCTTGTCTGACACAAGACACACACAAAGTTTCAGCAGCATAGCAAGCTTGGATTCAGTCTTCCTCTATGTATCCAACATAGGGCAGACCCTTCATACATTCTGCAAAGAGTTTTTCCTCACATTTCTAAGGATACTGGAAGTGTCATCTCCCTCTGAATCTGGGATTCTTCCTCTCTCTGCTGCTCTCCCCCCCCTTCTATGCCAGACCCTACTCTGTTCCTATAAATACTAATAGAAATATATTCTGGAAGGTATGGGGTAGCAGAGAGTGTGTACATCACAGAACAGGCCCTATTTCAATTAAAGTGTTGTCTTTTATATCCATCCACTTCATCCACGACCGGGTTTTCCCATGGATATAACCTGTCCCTTGGAGATGGCTTCAGATGTCCTTGCTCCTCTCTAGGGTGAAGCTAAGTATGATCCCTATTTACTTTTTAAGGATGAAAATATAACAGGGATGAAGAGATGGCTCAGGGGTTAAGAGCACTGGCTGTTCTTACAGTCAGGTTCCAGTCCCTGCATCCACCTAGCAGTTCAAAACTCTCTATAACTCCAGTTCCAGGGGATCCAGTGTCATCTCTGGCTTCTGAGGGCACTGAACATACATGTACACATACATACATACAGGCAAAACACTCAAACACAAAAACATTTTTTAAAATGGTAACTAAAATACTACATGTATCTAATATATATTCATCTAAAGTGCTAGAAATATCACTTTATTTAACTGTGTTCGTGGTATATACGCACATGTTTACTTGTGTGGCATGCCTGTGTGTTGGTGCATGCATGCATGTGCATGCTCATGTGAAGGCTGGAGGCTGACATTAGGTATGCTTGCTGATCACTTTTCACCATTTTTTTAGAAAGGCACTCTCACTGAACTGGTCCAGTTGGACTCTCTCTCTCTGGCCTACAAACTCTAGGGTGCACCTCTCTCTCTCTCTCTCTCTCTCTCTCTCTCTCTCTCTCTCTCTCTCTCTCTCTCTCTCTCTCTCTCTCTCTCTCTCTCTCTCTCTCTCTCTCTCTCTCCCAGGCCTGAGTTTACAGGCATACATCCCTGTGCCTGGCTTCTTACACAGATGCTTAGGATCTGAGCTCAGATCCTCACACAGAGTGAGCACTTGACACACTAAGCCAACTCTCCAGCCCTAATTACTTCAATTTTTAACCAATAAACAAGATCATGAAAGCTTACCATGTAATGTTTATTACACACATTTCCTCTACATACTGCTTTAAATTGGATCAAACATTTATCTCTTCAAATGATCTTTGGGGCAAAAAATCTCCAAATTCCTTCTGTCATTTTTGAGACATAGTCTGTGGCTGTTATCTGCACGTCACCAACTGTGCAATCATATTCCAGAGCTTCTGCTCCTATCTGATTGGTACCCACGTAGCAACCTCTCCTGACCCCAGCCTTTCCCACTCTCCCCAGCCTCTGGTAGCCTCCTTACACTCTCATCGTTGTTAGATTCTACCTAAAGTGGGATTGTGCAGCCCTTGGAGCCTGGCTTATTTCATTTAATGATATCTATCTCCACTTATAGTATGACAATGAGATAATTTCATTCCTTTTAGGCTCAATAATATTTTTTTATGTGTAGTACCATATTGGTGAGTGGTTGTTTCCACTTTCTGGCTGTTAAGAGAGCTGCTACAGAGAATGCCAGAGTGAAGAAGCCATTTTGTCATGCTGACATTTCCTTCAGCTATAAACCCAGGTAGATTTGCTGGATCATACAATTATTATCCTACTTTATTATTATCAAGAACACCCATAACCACCTCTCACAGTGTCTGTCTTGACTCACAATCCTTTTCTTTCATGTCCTTGCCAGCACTTTCCATCTGTAGCATTTACACAATATCTCTTTGCTGGGCTCAGGTTCTATTTTGGGATTATAACCCCCATTTCTCTGCAGTGATGTTGGACAACTTCTTCCTATATCTCTGGCCATTTGTATGTCTTCTCTTGAGAACTTGTCCTTTTTTGAGACTTTGGACATTTGCCTTTTTGCTCATTGTCTACTTAAAGTTTGGTTCTGACTTAACAGTGAGGTGTGTGTGTGTACACTCCTTGAATATCCAGACTTATTAGGCATGTGACTAAAGTAGAAAAAAAATAATCTGTAAGCTCTGCCTCAATCATTATTAAAACATAGCTTTAAGATGGGTAGCTTACAGACAGGTTTTGCCTGGATAATATAGAAAGATAAAGAACCAGAATTACACTTCTAACTTAATTAGATCTTTTTAAGTTGCTTTTTTTTTATGTTCACTCCCTGGGGCTGCTTTCTCCTATCAGAAGTGACCCTTTGTCAGCTGCTTTAAGAGCAAGTTATCTACTTAAGATAGCTGAGACTGCAGTTCCTTTGCATCTTTGAATTCACAAAACTGCGACAGAAAATTAACTTGGAGTGGGAACATAAAGACTATCTCTATATAAAAGCATATGTAAGATTATAAAAGCTGTGGAAGATCTGGTCAAGGCCAGACCCTCTTAAACACTAGCTAGGGCCAGTTACAAACTAATGAGGAGTTCGATTTCTCTAATTGTGTGGTGAGTTCCTTACTGGATTGGGTCCTTTTCCCATACAGGAGCCCTTTGCCACCAAGCATGTGCCTAGTGCGTCCTGTATAGATGTGACACTCTGCATTAGTGTAGCCCTGAACTGTGCGTGCTGTGTGAGCACTCTGCACAGTGTAGCTACAATGAGAATTTCTGTTTTATATTTGGTAGGGAGCTACAAAGACTTTCTCACAAAGATGTAGGAAGAACTTTCAGAAATTTTAAATACACTTGGATTCTGGAAATGAAGGATTTCTCCTTCTCTTGTTTTTGAAGATCAATTCCCTCATGTCTCTTCTATTTTCACAGCTGGAAATGGTTTCAGTTTTTGCTTTAATCTGATGATACCGTCAGTGCTGCCTTTCCCGTGGTATTTCAAGATGCTTCTCTAACAAGCTGTAGGAAACACAAAACCTTCCTCCTTTTTTTCTGCAATCAACACTTGAAATCAGTGCCTAGTGGGTAGACACCTTTTCAGCCTTGATAACCAGGGAGGGACTGGGTCCTACTTCAAAAGGATATGCCAGACCAAATTGACTTACCTTGGGATTCTTTGCCTCCTCTGGGGAGTGAAAAGTGAGGTAAGGGGAGAGGCTGAGGGAGAGGGAGCAGTAGTGGGCATGGAAAAAAATTTAAATTAAAAAGGAAAAAAAATTTAAAAAGGATCTATTTCACTTTCCAACCAAGATGAATTGGCATCAAGTAAGAAAATTATTTTGTGAAGGCATAAAGTTTGGTGTGTCTAATATGTTAATAATTATTTCACTTCATAGTTTACTAAAGCCAATTATGGTATATGAACCAATAAACATAGTAAAAGAAAACAAAAGAAAGGAAAGAAAGAAAGAAGCCGCCCAACCTCGGCCTAAGTGACTAGATTCATTATACATTCTTTTCCCTCCTGTTCTATGGTACAAGTAACTTCAGTAAAGAATGATTCTAGAATAACAGGAAACTTCAGGACTAATACAAAGACTTGGGCTGGGACCGGGAGATAAGAGGGTCAAGTGCACATTGTCAACAATGAACCACATCTTACAAAGGTTCTCTAACTCAAGAGAGAGGGACTGGATGGGGTGAGAGGGGGAAGGGACCCCGAACAAGGACACACACGAATAGAGAATGTGACTTTAGAACTATTTTTCATATAGGTAGTGGAGTCCAATTTAATCCCCCCAAAATGAAAAAAAAAAATTTCTCTAACTCAGTTGACTCATCTCAATAACATAGTAATCAATGTAGTAACTGTTGAGGTAGGAAAGTAAACAGTTTCAAAGAGGCAGGGAAGAATTTTTAACATAACTATATCTGTATTGCTTTTCCCAAGTGTTAAACTCCAATATTTGATGGCAAAATTCACTTACAATCTTTGGAAACAGATGGAAGACTGAATATATAGTTATAAAAATATCCATTTATTATCCTTCTATACTATATATTACTCAAATGAGTTTCAGCCTTTTATAGAGTTTAATCTGATGACTAAACAACTATATTTTTAAAATACAGAGATTTAGTAGGCAACATCTTGCATGCATGAAATCTCAAGTAGTTCCTGGTTCATAAAAACATATTCAGACTCATAAATACATTTTGAAACTCTTACTAACTACAAATGAAATGATTAGCTTTATTCTAAGTTCATGGACATGAAGCAAGATAGGTAACTATCTAGAGAACTGCTATCCTTTTGAATATTCAATATAGCTCTTTCAAACAACCTGTTAATATCAAGTAAAGAAAATATAATTGTACAGGCATTCTCAAACTTCAATTAAGTATTAATGGATGGAGCTGATATAACTGGAATATTTATACTTCATTCAGAATATATCCTATAGTGTGTAGCATGCATACAATAATTACAAGTCTCAGAAAACTTCATAATCACTTATTTCCCTAATTAAATTTATCAACTTAATTAATAAATTAAAGGCCTTGTTATGTGATAGTTAATTCTAAGAATTATTTGTTTGATAGACTATAATGGTCATCTAATGTATTAATGTGTCAAGTTTTCATTCATTCAATACCTGCTTTGGGATTGTTCTCCAAACACTTGTATCACTAGGTACATAATATGCTAACAAATTGTTTTATTAAAAATAATTAATGAATATATGCATACATATTTTAAGCAATGTTGTGCAAGAATTTTAACAGGCTACTGAGTTATTTTGAAGTAAGATAACATAAAGACAAATTCTATGTATATATGATGCATAAAACAAATAAATAAAAAGAAAGGAATAAGGCATGCTCTGGCCAAGCAAATGGCCCCTCTTTCCCCTTGTGTATTCAGCCCCAGGTCTGGTATGCCCAGATTCTTCCTTTTGTCAGCAGATGCCTCTGGTGGGATTTAGGCATTATTGAGGGAGACTTAGGGGCATAGCTGTGGGATCTCAGGACACTAGATAGGATGTGGCTAGCTTTTATTGAGGACTTGGTTGTATGTTGTCTGTCTTTTTTGCTTGTTTTGGGTTTTGGGAGAGAAGATAGATACTGTCACAGTGTGAGACAGTTCAACTCTCCAAAAATTGCCTGAAGATTCAATTTCATAATCAGTGAGTGTTTATATAAACCCTTAATAAATATTAATCCTTTATATAATCAATTGCCAATAAATAATTCCCAAAATAGATGCCTCAGCTGCTTTGGGGAGTGACTTGTTCAAAGGGAATGACTGATGGGCAGACTGAGTGCCCTGGGGTATGTGGCAGAGCCTAAAACAACACCCCATTTTCTTCTCCAGCTTCTCTATAGAGAAATGATTGAATCACCCAGTATAGGCTTCAGCAGCTGAAGGCTGCAGCTGTGGAATATCATTGGCTTCATGTAGAGTCAGACGGAGCTTTAGCAGTCTACCCTGTTCATACATTTTCTCTCCTGATGAGGATTTAGGACCTCTAGCTGGAACTGGATAATTCAGAGTAACTGTAGCAGTACAGGTGTCCCTTAAACAGAAAGCTCGGGTTTTTAAGTTGGTGATTCTGGTAGCTCTTCTTGACCTCTGAGCAATGTCATAGAAGGAACTTTATCTTTCTAACTCAGTAAGTATGTGCACATGAATCTTCTGCAGTATGCCAAGTCTGTGCACACTAACCCCCACATCTGTGCACATTAATTCTCCACATCATGCTGCCCATCCTGGATTTCCAGCAGGTAGCAAAAGTTGTATTGCAACAGGAGAAAAGAAAACACTGCTGTGGCCTTGGGGGCAGGTAAGCCAGAAACACAGGCCTGTGTACCTGTCTGGGGCTACTGTGGGCCTTCTGTGGTTCCTGCTAAGCTGGAAGTGGGTGCAATCATTAGGAGAGCTGTAAGTTATTAACTGGCAATAAAGCATTATAGAAGTTATTGTTTTTCTGCCTGGGTTATCACCAGCAATAGCAGCCTGGCTTCCTGCAGTCTTAGGACAGCCCAGCTTCTTTGTTGAGGATAAAAGATGGTTTCTCAGGCCCAAGTTTTCAGGGGGCTGAGACAGAAGGACTATGCAGGCCACAGAGTGACTTCAAGTCAAGCCTGAGCAACTCAGAGAGGCCCTATCTCAAAGTTAACAGGGAAAAGAAGCCAGGATATAGTTCAGAAGTTGGGCCCATGCTTAACATGCAGGGGGCAATAGGTTCAGTCCCCAGATCTGGTGTGTGTGTGTGTGTGTGTGTGTGTGTGTGTGTGTGTGTGTGTAGAATGCTTAAATTATATAAGCATAATTTTTTTCCTGCAGTGCTAGAGTTGGGGTTTTATACTTGTTATAAGCAAAACACTATTGAATACTTCAGGGAAACTAAAATTTCCCATCCAGTTTCCTTCATGTCTAGAAATTACCCAAAACAGAAGAAACAATGATCCCCAAGAAATTGGAATATCAGCAAGAATCTTATACTGGAAGAACAAAAAGTAAAGCAGGCATACTGGTACAGTCAGAGGAAGGCTGGCCTCCCAGAAAGGAATTCCACACAGTGCTGACAAGCTTTTCAGACCATCTTGCAAGAAAGACTGAAACTGAGTTAGTGATGGGTGGGTGATGGGTAGGACCACATCCTGACCAGGACTGCTCAGCCCTCTATTTAGACCTAAATTTCATGTCAGGCCCACAGATGGACTAGATTGAGTCCCTGAACCTCTCTGTTTTCCCCCACGTGTGGCCTGGTTGAATCCCCTTTCTCTGATGTTAATCCTACTTCTCTTTAACTTACCCAGTTGGTAGGGTTGCCAGTGCCCAAGTGTTGACCCCAGCAGCTTGTGAACAGAACTCCAGAAAGAAAGTTTTACATCTTTTGTGGTATATCCTATGAAAAATTTGAGAAAGAAGTGATTAGAAATGCAAAAGTGTAAGAAGGTATTTGGGGTAATGGATAATAGTTAAGAAGTATGGTGTGTAAATTAAGCATAAAGTGTAGCCATGAACAAAAGAAAAAGGCAAGAAATCCTAGGCTAGCAGAGTAGACGGCAGTAGACAGGAAAATTCAGTACTCGAAGTGCTAGGTGTTTCTGGGGGATAGGATTTTGTGCAAAGCCAGGAGAGTCTGAGCCCCTGGAACCAGTTAGTGACGAGTCTCAGAAGAGTAGTGACATTCTTAACCATTTCTCCAGTCTGTGCCTGTCCCTCTAACCTCAAATGGCTCTATGAACCAACCTGCTTGAAACAAACTTCTGCAGAATCCTTTGCACACTGAATACAGTTAACAATAATGTGAAAATCTGGTACCATTTTATATGGATCCTGGTACGAGTCACCTTCCTTTCCTCCCTGTTATTGGGCTTTGCAATAGCACATCACGTCATTGCTGTTCCCGAACAGTAGCATTTCAGGGGTGAGGAAATGACCAAAAATCATTCTTGACTTTGACATGTGATGTCTAATTAGAATAGGCAACAGGAGAGGCACACTGTCTCCCTTTAAAATGTCTTACCTCCTGCCAGAGCAGTTACAATTAACATTTTCATGTTTTGTATGGTTGTATGTGCCATATTTTATATGTATGTATGGAGAGAGAAAAAAACTCTAAAATAATCATTATATGTAGATGTGACATTTGCCATTTTCCCTCAGGATATGTAGACTCTTCCCTGAGGGAGACAGAGCTTAGAAGACAGGCAGGCGTTTTAGCTCAAGTATCACTTGAGGTGGGGTAATATAAGTTTAAAAAGAAAGCAAATTGTTTATCTTTTAATCAATTAAGTAAACATGGGTTCTTCCCCTAGGTAAAAAGCAAAATTACTATTAAGTGGCACCAGCATATGGTCACAGAAACAAAGACTTAAGCATTAGGTGGCAGGGGTCAGATGGCACAAGAGTGGCCTTAGTATTAAATAAGGAAAAGATCCTATCACTTTTCATGGAGCCATCCAGAACAGGTGCATTTTACAATTCCATTCACTGCTCTGCAAAGTGTGACCTCAGAGTTTATCACAATTATCATTACAAAAGAAAGTTAAAACAGAGTTGATAGACACTCAAATAACATATTCAAGAGGGAAAAGACAGGGCCATTTTTCCCTTTTTTAAAGTTAAATCATGACGTTTCCCCATGTGGCTCTGATAGGCTCTCTTCTTACTGATCTACTTTGTTGTACAAGACATGTACTTTCTTCTCTTGTTCTAAAGTCACTACCCGCCCGCAGCTTAATACAAATGGGAGGAAATTTCCCCAGCTCTCTAAGAGCTTTCTCTTAAGGACAAATATCTAATAACACCCTTCTTAGTTTTCTCAATAGAACTCACTGTGCCTTTTCAGAGGAGAGTGAACACTACTGTGGCTTGCTGCTTTTCTGATAAGTAGTGGGGTCCCATGGAGAGAATCTTGACAAGGAAATTGCTAGCTTTAACTCAGAACTTAGTTCTTTCTCAAGACCTATAACTGTATTTCCAAATACTGTGCTTGCATTTATTCTGATGTTTCCTGAGAGATTGTCAGTTCATTAGCACAGGGTGTGATCAATAGTTTATGTTAAGAAATATGGATTTCCTTCCCTCCTCCCAGTCCTCCCTGAGCCTCCCCCCACCCCATTCCCCATCCTTTCCCCAAGGAGGGCAAGGAGTCCCAAGGTGGGTGAGTTCAGTCTAGTGTATCCATTTGAGGTAGGTCCAATTTCCTGTTCCTACTATTAAGGCTGGTTAGGTGGTCCTCTGTAGGGAATGGGCTCCAAGATACCAGTTTATGCACAGGAACACACTCTGATCCTACTCCACGAGGCTCCACAAACTGCCCATGCCATTGGACAGTCATCTACCTTTGGAGGGTTTAGTTCCTATCCCTGAAGTTTCCCCAGTGAATGTTTCTGATTCAGTGAGCTCCCTATAGCTTCAGCCAGCTGTCTCTATGATTGCAATTCCTTTTTTCATATACACTCTCCTCTCTCTTCAGCTAGACTGGGAGCTCAACCTAGTGCTCATCTATGGATCTCTGCTTCTGCCTCATTAATTGGATGTAGGCTCTGTGACGACACTTGGTCATTCATTTGATTCTAGGGGAAGTCCTGATAGGCACCCCCTTCACTATTGTTTGGAGTCCTAGCCAGGGACATCTCCTTCTGTCATGATTTGTTCCCACCTCTCCTTGTCACTACCCGTTATGATCCCAATTTACTCAGATCTTCTCTATTTTCTCTTCTCAGAGAGATCCTTGAATGTCTCTCTTAAAGTCCTTCTGTTCCCAAGCTGTTCAAGGGTTGTGGTTTGCAGCTTGGATATTCTTTGATGTTTGTCTAAAATCCACTTATGAGTGAGTAAATACCATGTCTATCTGGGCCTGTGTTACCTCACTCAGGATGATACTCTCCAAATCCATCCATTTGCCTGCAAATTTTAGAATATCATTCTTGGGGCTGGAGAGATGGCTCAGAGGTTAAGAGCACTGATTGTTCTTCCAAAGGTCCTGAGTTCAATTCCCAGCAACCACATGGTGGCTCATAACCATCTATGATGATATCTGGCACCCTCTTCTGTATGCATAATAAATAAATCTTTAAAAATGTCATTCTTTTTTCTGCTGAGTAGTACTCTATTGTGTAGATGTAACACAATTTGTTAATCCATTCTTCAGTTGAGGGACATCTAGGTTGTTTCCAGGTTCTTGCTATTACAAATAATGCTGCTATGAACATAGTTGAGCTAATGCCTTTGGAGTATGACTGTGCATCATTAGGGTATACACCCAGAAGTGGTATTGTTGGGTCCTTGGGGAGATTGATTCTCAATTTTCTGAGAAACCACCATATTGCATTCCAAAGTGGCTGAACAAGCTTACACTCCCACCAACAATGGAGGAGTGTTCCCCTTGCTCTGCATCCTCTCCAACATAGGCTGTCATCTGTGCCTTTTATCTTAGCCAATCTAACAGGTGTTAGGTGGTATCTCAAAGTAGTTTTGATTTGCATTTCTCTGATGGCTAAAGATGATGAGCACATTTTCAGGTGCCTTTCAGCCATTCGTAATTCCTCTGCTGAAAATTCCCTTTTTAGATCTGAACCCCATTTTTTGATTGGGTTATTCAAGGTTTTGGGCTCTAGATTTTTGAGCTCTTTATATACCTTAGCAATCAGTCCTCTATCACTTGTAGGGTGGTGAAAATATTTTCCCATTCTGTAGGCTGGCGTTTTGTCCTATTGACAGTGTCCTTGGCTTTGCAGAAGCTTCCCAGCTTCAGGAGATCCCACTTATTGATTGTTGGTCTTAGTGCCTGTGCCACTGGTGTTATATTTAGGAAGTGGTTGCCTGTGCCAATTTGTAGAAGTGTATTTCCCACTTTTTTTCCTATCAAGTTCAAAGTGGCTGGGTTTATGTTGAGGTCTTTGATCCACTTGGATTTGAGTTTTGTGCAGGGTGACAGGATCGGATCTATTTGCATTTTTCTACACACTTCCATCCAGCTATGCCAACACCATTTGTTCAATATACTATCTTTTTTCCATTGAATGTTTTGGACCTCTTTGAGAAAGATCAGATGTTCATAGATTTTTGGGTTAATGTCTGGATCCTCAGTTCTATTCCACTGGTCCACAAGTCTGTTTTTATGCCAGTACCAGGCTGTTTTTATTACTGTAGCTCTATAGTATAGCTTGAAGTCAGGGATGGTGATACCTCCTGAGGTTATTTTGTTGAGTAAAATTGTTTTGGCAATCTTGA
>PVIH01006679.1:15854-27526 GCA_004025045.1 Sigmodon hispidus
TGCATTGAATCTGTAGATTGCCTTTGGTAGAATTGCCATTTTTACTATGTTGATCCTACCAATCCAGGAACATGGGAGAGCTTTCCATTTTCTGATATCCTCTTCAATTTCTTTCTTCAGTGATTTAAAATTTTTGTCAAATAGGTCTGTTACTTCTTTGGTTATAGTTACTCCAAGGTATTTAATACTATTTGCAGCTGTTATAATGATGTTTCCCTTATTTCTTTTTCAGCCCTTCTATCTTTAGTGTAAAGAAGGGCTACTGATTTCTTTGAGTTAATCTTGTATCCTGCTACATTGCTGAAGGTGTTTATCAGCCGTAGCAGTTCCTTGGAAGAATTTTGTGTGTCACTTATGTATACAATCATATCAGGTAGATGATATTTTTTATACATTGTTGTATACGGTTTGCCAAAATTTTGTTGAGAATTTTTGCATCGGGTTGTTGAAGATCTTTTCCCACTCTGTAGGCTGTCATTTTGTCTTATTGACTATATTCTTTGCTTTACAGAAGCTTCTCAGTTTAAGTGGTATACATGGGGGGGAAAATCTTTTTAAATAAAAAAAGAAAAGAAAAAATGCAAAAAAATATATTAAATTTTTTTCATGATACTTATGATCGTATAAAGTACTAATTATAGAAAAGAGGCTTTATCTCGCTTCTTGTAGATTGTTTTGAGTTTCAGTTTCTTATCAGTTTTCAGAAGTGAACCATTACAATTCCTAACTGTGACTTTTGAGGTCTCCAAAAGGAAAATGGAACCCCATGATGATAATTTCACATGGCCGATGACAATGCCACTAGGTTAACAAACACCCATGAGAGATTGGTTTTGGACTACAAATTGCTCAGAACAATTCCAAAGTGGCTAGTTGGGATAAACCAGTCTCATAGACTACTCTAGTCAGGACTTGGGACACACATTGCACTTTGCCTTCAGAGACTGGACAACAAATGATACAGCTACCTATATCAGAACTTGACAATTAACAAGTTTTTTTCTTTTAAGGATCCCCTAAAGATGCCATCACACTCAGACAGCAGGAAGTAAATTTAAGACCACAGCACCTACATTCCCAAGAGGTAGGGTAGGTGGGTTTTTTTGGTTTTTCAGTGTGTTAGGGATAATTGTTAGTATTTAGGATGGTTGGTTACAAATTTGTTATTGGTAATGGCTAGAAAAAAAGCTGAACAAGAGAAATTAGATTCAGGGTTCTTGTCTGGAAAAAAAGAGAAAGGGGAAATACAGATATGATAGAATATAAGGGTAGATTGTTGAACCTACTTTTAAAAAGCTACTTTTAAAATACTTCTCATTGGTTTGGACTTTTGTATATTGTATACCAATTGTGTATGTTGATACAAAGTTGAGATTCATTTTGTTACTATAGATATGTTTCTACTCTTGTTAAAGATATTATACCTATATAGCTCATCTAATGATGTAATACAAATTGTTAGTACTTGAAAATTATCATTACCCACTATTTAGGATATAAATAAATGCAAGATAGTAGTCATTACATAAGAAAAGAAATATGGATTTCCAGTTTACCAACTGGTATCCCTTTGCATTCAATAAACTACATTTTGTAGCAACCTTTTTAAAAAATATTTAGCTTCCCATGTTGACCAAGAATAGCTGTTGACATGTAGCAACAACCAACATCCTGGAATCTCACCTAGTACATGAAGAAATTAATGTTATGTCTTTGCTCTGAGATAGACACTGTAAATTTGTATCTAATTGTTGCCACTAACCAATTCTGACAGCCTACATACTTGTGACAGAACCACTGAGACCTGCAATTTTCCAGTGATAGTCTATAAGTCAATAGTCTTTTGGGTAGACTGAGTTTGTAAAACTAAATCAATATTCTTTTAATCAAGGTTTGTTATGAGATTTCACACCTACCAATGGCTTTATTAGGCAACCTTGTATCATTAAAGGCCAAGCAAGGTACAGATGTATGGACCAGGAGACTTAATATCCTCAGGAGGGACCACACATACATATACTTGTACACACACACACACAGAGAGAGAGAGAGAGAGAGAGAGAGAGAGAGAGAGAGAGAGAGAGAGGGAGGCACATACACATACAAGGCACCACACATACATTACATACATTTACACACACAGGTACATACACATAGACAGAAGACACCACATACACATATACACACACACATAGATAAAAGGCACCAGACATACACACACACACACACAGATATATACACATAGATAGAAGGTACCAGACATACACACATACTCACACAGGCACAACATACAAGCACACACATACAGGCACATATATGTAGACAATGAAATCTCTTTAAAAAATAATAAAATATTAATTATAGAATTCTTTCCAAGTACTTTACTAGATAGTGAAGGCTGAGATTTCATCCCCAACATGCAGTATCTAGAATAAGAAAGATACCATCCTGTCCTGCTTAGACCACTTAACACTTGAGTCTCAACACTGGGATTAGAGATTTGGTTAACAGCCAGTTAGCACTCTAGGTTTTCTAATTTCTGGAAAAATTCTTCTTAATTTCTCTGTTCCACTTCGATTTATTTTGTGATGTAAGAAGAGACAGCCTAAAAATAAAATTTATTTACATAATGAACACTTCTAATAAAAAAATAGAAAAGATCTGGTTCCCACCTGGAGAGAGACAGAGACAAAGAGACAGAGAGGTATTGGCAATCAGGAGCACTTGCTGCTCTTGCAGAGGACCCAGGTTTAGTTCCCAGCACCCACATAGAGACTCACAGCCATCCGTAACTCCAGGTCCAAACTCTGATGCCTCTCTAACCTTCATGGACATTGCATACAAATGATGCATATATACACACTCAGGCACACATGTACATACACAGAAAGTAAAATCTTTTAAAACTTCTACATATGTGTTTGTAACTTTGTCTGTCAAGCCATCAAGTAAGAATTTGGTCCTAGAAGTGTGAGGCATCCTTCACATGGCAAATGTGTCTGCAGAAAGGAGGATTTATATTATGTGAACTTAGTTGTGCCACAGAAATAAGCCTGAAAAGGGAAGCACTTCCTGCCTGGTGTGGCAGCTGGTATAGGAGCAGAGCTATAGTGAGAACTGCTCCTGCTTGGTCCCAGGTTGGTGGTAACCCCAATGCTGGCAACAGTGTTGCTGTGGTGGTAACCCCAATGCTGGCAACAGTGTTGCTGTGGTGGTAACCCCAATGCTGGCAACAGTGTTGCTGTGGTGGTCCTCAGGGACTATAGGGTCACAACAGCTATCAGAATGGCCTGACTTTCAGGAACCTGGGATGCTGGCTAGCCAGCCAGGATGCTGGGTTTTTTTTTAAGATTTATTTTTATCTTTATTAACGTATACTTGTTTGCATTTGTGTGAATGTCTGCTGCATATATGTAGCTGCTGGTAGGAGCCAGAAAGGAACCCCTGGGAGCTGGCAACATAGGAAATTTTGAACTGCCCAAGTGGGTGCTGGGAACCAAAGCTGGTTCCTCTGGAAAAACCTAACTTGCTCTTACCTATTTAAGCCATATCTCCACCCACTCCCCCATGATGCTTTTATAAATAAATTAAGAGAGATGGCTACTAAATTTTACTTGATTTACATAACCAAAAAAGTTTTAGGACAACTGAACAAAATTCTAGTTACAATCATAAAACAGATCATCAAAACCCTTCATCAATTTCCAGAACTGCAACAATTTATGGATGAAGGAAAATCTGAGTCTTCTTGAAAAATAACACAAGTACAATACCAAAAATTTGTTCTATCAACTTTTTTCTCCAGTTTCCCCCAATGTGGCCTATGAGGTGTGGCATTTTACAAGGAAAACTGCATATAAGACACCAGCCTTGAAATAAAATTCCTCTTTTGGAGGGGGGTGGCTTATGGAGGTCGGGTGATTTGGCTTTTAGGCAGGTCCTATTCACAGTGGGCCAGGGCTTTCCCAGGACCAACATGTGATTTTCTGGGTTACAAATGCACATACATCAGAACAGGCAGAAAGCTTATTTGCTTTACTACCTTCAAAATATAATGGTGGACAAGGCCCAAGTAGAAGCCTCTAAATTACCCTAGCCATGAAATAGTATCCCCAAAGCAAGACCATACTCCTGGAAGGATTACAGAAGTCAGTGATAAAGATATAAAGAAGCAGAATCATGATTGCTACCACATCTAGATTCAATTTATCTATTTAGTCTATTCAGAGTTCAGTTTTAGAAAATGGCAACTGATTATCCTCAACTTCCAAGCAGTGTCCCTAACTACATCTGCTATATTCAACATACAACTAGCATATGTAGCTTGAAATAATTCACAGTAAATTACCTCATGCCAGTGTGTCCTTCACCCTTAATAAAGATGTAATCAGCAATTTAATTTCAGCTAAGAAGGCCATCAATACACCTCAATGTCCTAGCAGGAACAAATCAGCTCTCCAGGCCTATGATAAATTTAATTAGCCTGAATCTTGACTGCTTTTACTTTCCACGAACTGTCACTCTGGTCCATCATGTTGTGATGGCATGCTGAGAGAAGGGTGTGAACAAGGCATGCTAAAACCTAGGAACATTTGCAGTCAGAGAGCAAGTAGATGACAGAAATCCAGGGCCTTTCTGTCCAGTGAAGTCTCCAGACATACAGCTGTTTGAGGTAGGTGAAGACATTTCATTTAAGGGAAGTTGTATCTAACCATCTAACTCCTCCTAAAATCAAAAAAAGAAAAAAAAAAGAAAAGAAGAAGTACAATAAGTGTGATATTCTGTGGGCCTCTTTGGATGTGAGGTCACATAGTCCTCATTTAGATCTCCTTTGGGCTTTGAGTGGGTCCTAGAAGAAGAGAAATTTGTACAATAGATACAGGCACAGCACATGCCACTCTACCATGTGGGTCTATTACTCAGCAGGTCCAGTGTGCATGAGTGATCAGTGGCTGCTCTGGCAGGCCATGGTAGCCAAATCACAATGGCAGTCTCTTAAAGGTTAAGTACAAGAGAAAATACTTGTTATGCCGCATAAAGACCTGAACCCTTGTAAAGCTGTGGTCCTAGTACTGGGAAGGCAGAGACAGGTGAATCCCTGGGGCTGGATGGCCAGCAAGCCTTGTCTACTCAGCAAGTTCAAGCCATGGAAAGATCCTGATTCTATCTTTAAAAATAATTTTTAAAAAAGCCAAAATACAAGATAGATGACACCTGAGAAATAACATCCAAGGTGGTCCTCTAGCTTCCACATACATATATACACACACATGCACACCAAAAATGGGAGTGGAGAGGACAGAGGAGAGGGGAGAGAGATAGCCAGATGGACCAGCAGGGATTTAGGATACCATCCCTTTAAGAAATGGTTCATGGTCCTTTTCTGGGCCTTTATAGAATAGAATGATTAAGTCTGGATCGTTATCTTAACACATTCTTAACACTCATTTCTGAGTGTTGCTTGGTCTATCTAATAGGCTGGGATTGTGCATGGCTTTCATACTGAACTAGTGAAGATATGGATGGGCTTGGGTAGATCCTGCAGATACAAGTTATGAAAAAAGTAGCTCAAATTCCCATGGTGCTATGCCTAATTCTTCACAGCAGGCAGCTATGGCATCATGGAGATTTTGAATGAGTCTGGCCTGGTTACAGATGCTTCTGCATGGTATGAAGACACTGCCTCAAAGTGGACAGCTGCACCACTGCAGCCTCCTTCAGTGTCATTCCCCCAGGCACAACTTTGATTGCCTGGTAAACCATTTTGCTAATTTGGAATATGAATAGAATTCATCTGTTTATACAAGATTTTCATTCTAAGCAAAACATAAAAATTATCTTGATATCTTGAATCAAATTACTATTGATTCAGTTGTATTCCCATTTTCATTGAGTTAATAGGTCAATTCTTCCTTTGTTTTTAATGTTTCTCCCTTTACAAATTTCCAGGTGGAAAGAGAAACACCAAGATTTGTAATGGGATTATGCTGGTAATGTTGTACATATTTGCCCCACCTATGGGTTTAATAAAAGCTGATTAGCCAAAGGCAGACAGGAAGTGTGGGCAAGGCTACCAGGCTAAGAAAACTCAGAGCATCTCAGAACACAGACAGATGCCAAGGAGTCAGTCAGTGAAGCTGCCAGGAGACACAGAGGAAATGCTGCTGAGAAAAGGTACCAAGCTGCATGGCTGAACAGGATAAGAAAGATGGGTTAGTTTAAGACTAAAGATCTAGAAAGTTATATGCCTGGGCCTTAGGTCAATTAGCAGAAAATTAACGTAAATGTCTGTGTGTCTCTGTGTGTCTGTGAGTGTTTCTGCTGGACTGCCAGACTGCCAGTCAAATCTCTGGTCTAGACTGGAAAGTCCAGGCCAGGAACCTATTACAAGGATTTACATATGTTTGGCTTTTGATGTTATCTTAGAAACACTGATGTCTTTCATAGTGGTCATACCTCAACAACGGATAGGTTTACATACTTACTCACATAAGTAGAGACTTGGTACATGTGTTTAATCAACTAAGTTGAAATGAGGACTGGAGAGATGGCTCTTTAGTTAAAAGCTCTGCTGCTCTTACAGAGGATTTGGGTTCAGCTCCTAGCACCAACATGGCTGTTCACAATTGTCTGTAATTATGGTTCCAGGAGATCCAATATTCTCACTGGCCTCTGAGAGCACCAGATACACACATAGTACATATATTGTGGGCTCTCTGGGCTATTGTCAGTCTCCCATTTGGAATTGAAAAAGACAAGAAATTGCTCTTTTACAATCTACAAGAGGTCTGTTCATCCTGGGCCACCTCTGGTCCTCAGATAACTTGTCAAGCAAGCTCTTTTCCTGTGCACCTGCAAATAGCAATCCCAAATGGCCTAGGCAGCTACTATGCCTATTGCTTTTACTAGGTAACCAAAGCCAATGACTTCAAGATTCTCTTGTAAAGGTTTGTTTTGTTTTGTTTTGTTGCTGAATGAACCCTTAGAGTGGCGTATGCAGGAAGTGACAGCCATTCCTTTTCAGCCCAAGGAAGAGAAAAAGCATATATACTTAGAAATGGCAGGTAGGACAGGAGCAGAAAGACCGGATAGGACTGTGCCATTTGCCCCAACATGGTTGCTAGATAAATTTGAAGTGTTAATTGCATTATAATTCTTAAACATTTGGTAGCTAGGTATAGCCTGGTTTCTAAGACCTAAAACTCCTTTTACCTGCTTTTGAGTTATAGTGACCACCTCCAACCCTACCACTGTGGACATCACCACAGCTAAGTGCCCAGTGCCTGCCATTCCACAGCCTTGGTCTGTGCTCCAGTGTTTTCAGTTACCACATAATACTTAATTGTCTCTGACTGTGTCTGTGTCCATGAGACTAAGAATGTTTCATGCTTGTCTCTTTCCCATGGTCCATAGTATAAAGCTTAGGATATAGAGCAGGTTCAGAAATACTGATGAGGGTGCATCTTGCTTCCCTCACACCTTTCCTCCATTAAAAACTTCTGGAAGCCCTGCACATGTTATACATAGTTGAGAATTTTAAAACTTCTGAAAATATAACATTTTTTTTTCTATTTTAGAACCCTTTTTCCAGAACCATATAAGACAAACAGAGGAATCATGTCCATGATTGCAGCTTTCTATAGCAACAAGTCTGTCCTCATCACAGGGGCCACAGGCTTCCTGGGCAAGGTACTGATGGAGAAGTTGTTCCGCACCAGCCCCCACTTGAAAGTCATTTACATCCTCGTGAGACCCAAGTCTGGACAAACACTTCAGGAAAGGGTTTTCCAGATCCTCAACAGTAAGGTATGGCTTGTGGGAGGGCCATGTATGACGACAGCAATACCATGGGGCTGAGTGACCATGTTCAAATGTGTCCTTACAGCTCTGTCACATTAGTGCTAACTCTCATCTTAAAATCTAGAGTCACCAGGAGACAAGCCTGCAGGAGCATCTGTGAGCAGTTATTTAGGTCAGTCTGGCATGCCTGTGGGGGATTACCTTAATTAGGTTATTTGAGATGAGAAGGCCTCCCTGTGATTGGTGACACTGTTTGCTGGACTGTATAAAAATGAGTGAGCACAAGAATTTATAGCTCTCTGCGGGGTTGTGGATACAATGTGACTAGTTCTTTCAAGCTAGCCCTGCTGCCTTGACTTCCTGGCTATAGTAGACTGTACTACCAACTGTGAGCTAAAGTAAAACTTTTCACCCTCAAGTTGTTTTTTTCTTGGGGGGAGGTTAATCAAAGCTACTATAAAAAAATTAGACAAACCTCAACTACAGGACAACACTGTACACCTGTATTTTCCCCAAGGAGGGCAGGAGTACTTCTGTTATAATTGGGTAGGGAAAGAAATCATCTTCATAATGTCCCCACTGCTCCTGTTTTGGGTACTTGTTCTACAGCCTCTCAAAGTACACAATGTACTTTGTAGAATGAGGTTGAAAGGTTAGGCCACTAAAGGGTGCCCTTTGACATTGATGGTCCTGAGCAAACTCTGAACATCATTGCCCATGGCCCTCCCTACTCATTGCTTCCCACACCAGAGAAACAGAGCCCAGCATGGAGAGCTTGCCACAGCTGCTGCTTCGGTCACCCACATCTTGTTTATCTACACAATGCACCAGATAACAAAAGCTATTTCATGGCCATTTATAAGGATTAAATGAGGTGCCAATACATAAAATAATATTGTGTTGCATAATATAAAGATATTATCAATGACCTCTGAGTTCTTTTACCCAGACAAGCTCTTTTGTTCATTATCTCTAAAGCCAAATTATGGATTACCTAAATTACCTAAACCAGTTTTAGAGATATCAAAGGTGCATACATTCCCACATTCTCTTCTCTATCAGTTCACCATGGCTTTTGTAAGAGATAAAAGTAGAAATGAGTAAGGTTTTTTTTTCACTATTGTTGTGTTTGAGTTGGAATCTTGCTATGTAGCCTAGAATCTACCTGTTCAAGCACTCAAGGGCTGGGATTCCAGGGCTTCCCCAACCATGCCAGGCTATAAATCCCAGATTTCACAAACCTGTGATGTATGTACTCACACTTACATGTGCGGGTTAACTGGCTATTGTCTCTCTAGCCTATATGAACTACAGGCATGTGCTGAGACAGCCCCCACTGTGGCCAGCACTCTTTGGGTTCCAAGGTGACTGAGAGAGGGGCTGCCATCACTCACACATTGTCCCCAAGCCAGTGATGTCTCTGTGGATGACACTAGCCAACTAGCATGGGAACAAAGACAGTGTTGATTCTGTAGGAAGACAGTGGTCTAGGCAGGAAGTAGTATCCCTAACTCCCGTCCAAACACTCGGCAAGGCTGCCACTGGACCACATCTCAAGTGGGTGCCCACGAGAAAATCCTCACTATCTTCACTTTAGGTTACAAAATTACTTTCTGCCCTGTCCTTTATGCCATTCTCAATCAGAATCCATTTTGCTGGGGAAGAGACCATTCCCTCTACCAAGTGCTGAGACATCAGCTTTTGGTTGGCAGTCTTAGAACTTAAACTTCATATACAGCAGTAGGACAGAAACACGGTAACTACTACTTAAGAAATAAGAAAATTAAACAAAGAAAGCTATTTAAAATGGCAGGCAGCAAGACCGGGTGGTATCTATGAAGAAATACACTTGGTAGAAACTGAAACTGCTCCTTGGGAAGATCAGAGAGAAGCAGAATAGGAAGATGTCCTGACAGGTTCTCTGGGAAGAGGCCTCTTTTCCATCACTTCTGGAAGGTTTTTCCCTGCCTCTCTGTTGCTGAGGTGGTTGGGAAGGTCCTCTTCTCCTGTCTTCAGCAATGCATTCTTGGATAAGCAGCAGAAGGTAGGAACCAGTGGATATGTACAGACTCGGGGTCAGCCGTTCTTTGAACCTAGAAGGAAAAGAAAAATCACATGGTTAGGCACACAGTAGATCAGCCTGTCCTGAGTGGAAGACAGAAGTGAAAGGGCTCATGAGGAGGTACAAGAAAGAATGGGAGTTTTGATGAAATCCCAAACCTAAAATCTTAGAATGCTCTCAACTTCTCCAGTCAACAAACATGGGCTGCGTATTTTTTGTCATCATTGGACTAGATGAACAGGGTATCAAAGCTTCCCAAATAAGAAGTGAATGTTGATTAAAAAAAAAAAAAAAAAAAGTCCTTACATCTCAAATTATAGAGGAAATCCAGAGGTAATAAATGTACCCCTGTATGTAATGTAAAAAAATTATGCTGGTTTTCACAAATCCATTTGAGGAAATGTGTAGCACTTGCCACTCTTGAAACAGTGTTACTCACTGAGTCCTCAATGAAGAAAGCATAAGAAGGGGCTGGAGAGATGACTCAGCCGTTAAGAGCACTTGCCGATCTTGTAGAAGACCAGGTTCAGTACACATGCTTACAATCATCCATGCATAGCTCCCGTTCCATGGGATCTTGTGGGCATTGCATACATACAGTGCAAAGTTTGCCTCTGATTATCTATATACACCTAGGATTATGATGGCGAGGACATCAGTTCTGTCCATCAAAGCTTACATATTGCTTCCTTTTCCTTCTGTGGAGAAGGAATTTAACTGTTGCCTACCTCTTTTTGTTTCCCTGATCTCAGAAAGAAAGAACTTTCAAACAATTTTTTAATCCACTGGCCACAGAGAACCAGAAAAGACTTATTTTCTTACTTATAGCTTCTAAATCTTAGGTATTTTCACATTTAAAAAAAAAATTGAGATATAATCTCACTATGCAGTCCTGGCTGGCCTGAAACCTGTTATATAGACTAAGCTGTCTTTGAACACTCAAAGATCTTCCTCCCTCACAAGCACTGGGATTCAAAACATGGTCCTGCATATAGCATTATGCTGTATTTTTATTAGGTAAATCTTCATTTGACATGTTACATTGGACACTATGTAAACTCCCCTGGAAAAAAACAGAAATTACTCAATAAGCTTTCAATTGTCCCTGAGGTAAATGAACTTTGAAATACAGAAGATGTTCATAAGCAGGGCTCACAGCCATGACCTCAGCTCACACAACACAGTCTGATTTAAGACACTGGAAAATTTTAAGAAACATTTTAAGAAATACTTCATTGAGTCATTTTATGACTATCACTGCTCAGCAGTTCATGGAACAGACAGTTAATCCCTAACAGGCATTTTTAAAATAACTGAAAAAAAATACCAACTTCAAATATGCTCTAGGTGCTGCACATGCTTATATGGAAATATTTGTATATAGCCTAATATAATGAAATAAAAATGATGCATACATTTTGGAATAGCTAAATAAAGATTTGACATAAAAACACTAACTTTCAATTAAATAGTGCCTGAAAATAGAAAGGTCAAATCTGTCTTTGTTAATTTAGATGATCTTGTAAAGAAATCAACAATATTGCCATGGTTCTCAGCCTACCCTATGTGAGAGCTGGGCTTTGAGGTTATCATTAAAAATTCTATTAACTCTCTATAGCTGACCAAGACAACTGGAAACAAAAACTTAAACTCCCAAATCCTGATTGATTTATTTATTCCATTATGGCCTAATCTGTACTTAACCCCTACCTGGAAGACTATCTCACACAATAAAAGAGGTTTCGGCGCTGGGGGTGTCACCTGGTGGCAGAGTGCTGTGTGTGAGACTCTGGGTTCAACCTCAGCACTA
>PVIH01006679.1:27626-85205 GCA_004025045.1 Sigmodon hispidus
AAAGAAGAGGGGAGGGGAGGAGAGAAGGGGAGGGGAGGGGAGGGGAGTAGGTGGGGTTGAGAGTGGGAGGAGGGAGGGGAGAGGGGCTGAGGAGGGAGGGTGAGGCAGGGGAGAGGGAGGAGAGGGAGAGAGAGGGAAGACACTACCAGGTTGACAGCTTTGGAAAATGCAGGCCATTAAAACCAGAGTTTCCTTTTTTAAGGACCTATTAAGTGACATGTGCTATACTCAGCACTGACTTTCATTATCATATTAATCTTAAATAAATCCTTGTGAAGTGTTTGTTCTTATGTCACAGATGAGAAGTTAATCCCAGAAAATTGTCCTCTCCCAAGGCTGTTGTCTGTGCCAAGGAGGTGACACAGCAAAGCTGGAAGGCAGCCTTTCTGGGGCCCATACACCCTCCATGGCACTTTTACCTCCCCTCAGAGCCTCCTTCCTTGCTGGCTCCATCTAAGTATCCATCGGCACCTTCCCTTTTTAACAGGGTCCTGTTAGAGCCTAGAAATATTCTTATGGCTGGTCTCCATCTTCCAGGCTCATGCCCTCCTGCCCACATACTTATTCTCAAAGTACATTATGGAATCTATCTTGTAAGGATAAAGAATAAAAAGGTGACAAATGAAATGTGTGTCATGGTTAGTGCTGATAAAGGTTCTGATGAAAAGTGAGTTGAAGTTCTGGTGCACTCCTGTAGTCATTACACAGACGTTACATAACTGGTATCCAGAGCGGGTGCCCAAGCTTCAACTCAGAACTGCAGATCCAGAACCTTCTACACCTTCCAGGTTAACCCTTTACAGCCCCTGGGGATGGCTAGCAAACAGTAAAATCCAGATGTTTTGTGCAGAGAGAGAGAGAGTCTTTAGATTGGATGTATAAATTCATCAGTCTGGTTTATATGGATTATTTAATTGCCCTACACCTGAACTAGCGCTAACACCCCGACACACATCTCCTGGTGTGCTTTAACTCAGCATCCTGAAAATTCTTCCACACTCTAGACAATCCACAGTCTACCCTTTAACTTAACAGACCTCACCATTTCCCCACAGAGGATAAAAGCCTTAACAAGCACTGGTGCATCACTGGGACTAGATAATAGAGTTCTGTTTAATGAGAGGGATTCAATAGAAGGAATAGAGATCAAAGACCCTCATGAAAAAAGATTACTTTCAATGATGCCCAGGAAACAAAGCCAAATATCCTGTGGATGTGTCTCAAATAAGGCCGTGGAGATCACCCTTCATTGTAAGTGCACAGGTGTGGTGCATCCACTCTCCACCCAAAATATGCCTCTCTCGAAAGTCAGTGTCCACAGAACAAGTCAGTAAAGAAAATTCTACCATAGACGCAAAGAGGCTTATACAAATTCAGCTATTTAGGGGGGAATTGCAAACATTTCACACACACACAGACACACATTTGTTGTATGGTTAAAAAGAACTGCCACCGGGAAAGTACTTGACTGCAATAGCAAACGTTTAGCATATTTATGATTGATCAAGATTAGAACTGTTAAAGGTCTGTCTCCAAGAGCTAGAATGACCTCTTGGGTGAAATTAAACATTTTATCAACCTTATCTACCCCAGATATCAAAATAAAACATTGAGGATGGTCCAACTCCCTAAGTATTTTCAGAACTGCAGTGACACCCACTGATGGGGCAGCCCTACCTTGTAGAAAGCAGAAGCTGGAGACAAAGCAGGGCACTTGCTGGCTGCCTGTGGGGCTGAGTTTCTTCCCTAGTCATCTTTATCCAGCTCCAAGGGTGTCTTTGAGCCCACTCTTGCCTGGCGCAAATAAAATGGTTTGTGACTACCTGAATGTTTAGCTGGGGCTGTTTTGGTTTTGAAATAGGGTCTCATGCAATCCAAGTTTGCCTGAAAGTGCCTAACTGGAAAAGGTAACCTTGAATTTGAGTGCTGGGATTGCTGGTATGTATCACCATGTGTGGTTTTATGCAATGCTGGGATTAAACCCAGGGCCAGTGCCGCTGCCAACTGAGCTGTATCCCAAAGCCCAGATTTAATGTTTTATTACTCAACAAAAGAGCCTGCTACTATGAACCAAGGAACACACTGTCTTCAGTGCCTGGGGACAAAGGGTCTATCCCTGGTATTTGCCTTAGTTTAAAACAAAGACTGACTTGCCTTGTTCTTAACACTTCCAAACTTATCTCCATGGTTGCTATATGAAGTTTCTACCTTAACAAAATAGTTGGAAACAAGACTTTTCATTAAAATGGTGTTTTCAAAACAATAGAAAATGCAAATTTAATCTAAGAATCTCTGTGTGTTGGAGAAAGCAGAGAATCAACATACTTGAGAAAATGTAATTGTTGCATCTGTCTCTTCCCCCTTCATAAATAAATTGGAATAAAAAATAATTAAAATTCATCAAAATAGCATATGAGTTTATATAACCATTGACATTAACTGCCATTGATATTAGAGTATAATTACATACTCTATAAAACTTTATTTATAAGATGTTCACCTGGTTATTTTTACAATAACATTAGTGCTCATATCTTTGTAGTTGAACCATTAAGCAAGGTGCTTTCATGTTGTTTGCTAAAGGCTGATAACCCAGCCCTGAAAACAAGTATTTCTCATATAAAAAGTGAAAACTATCCCCATGCGTAAATATGAGACAACTCAAAAGGGCAAAGAGTCAGGTAAGAAGGGTTGACTGCTTCAGTTCTGGCTTTTATTACTGTGATAAACATCATAACCAAAAGGAACATGGGAAGGAAAGGGTTCATTCCACTTCCACATCACTGTTCATTACTGAAGGAAGTCAGGGCAGGAACTCAAGCAGGGTAGGGATCTGGAGGCAGAAAGTGACACAGATGCCATGGAAGAGCTCTACTTACTGGCTTGCTCAGCCTACTTTCTCACAGCACCCAGGACCACCGTTCAGGTAGTACCAACCAACCACAATGGGCTGGGGCTGGGCTCTCCCCCATCAATCATTAAGAAAATGCTCTACAGGCTTCCCTACAGCCCAATCTTATGAAGGCAATTTCTCAATTGAAGTCCCCTTCTTTCAGATGACTCTAGTGTGTCTCAAGTTGACATAAAACTAGCAAGTACAGTGAATATAACCCCTTCATCTCATGTCTTTTTCAGATGTTCCTGGAGTTGAGAGAACCCAAATTACACCAAATGCATGAAATAATGTGAAGGGCTCTTTACTATGGAGATACCTTCATTGAAAATAGTATTATAACAACTAAAATCAGGTTTTGAGTGCCATAATGAAAGACATATAAATACAAAGCAAGATTTTGTGATGTTAATGAGGCACATGGCCTTTGGATTTCTGTTTCAGCTGTTTGAGAAAGTCAAAGAAGTCTGTCCAAATGTGCATGAGAAGATCAGACCCATCTCAGCAGACCTCAACCAGCGTGACTTTGCCATCAGCAAAGAAGACATGCAGGAACTTCTGTCTTGCACCAATATTATCTTTCACTGTGCGGCCACTGTGCGTTTTGATGCACATCTGAGGTATACTTCCTCCATACGCTCCTACCTCTGTGTGTGTGTGTGTGTGTGTGTGTGTGTGTGTGTGTGTGTGTGTGTTTGTGTGTGTGTGTGTGTGTGTGTGTCTTCATGGGATCTGTAAAAATAAAAAGCAAAAAGGAAAGAACCACAAAACATACACCAATGAAAAGTTTAAAAGAAACATACAAAAATCTTCACAATGTCTCCATAACCCACTGGGCAGAGGCAGCAGTCTATTATAGCATGCACACACACTATTTTTTCTATCTGCTTCTGTAGTTACCCAGACATGGGCTCAGCTTCAAAGAAAGAGTGTCAGAGCTCCTGTTGGGAGAATTCTGTGCCCTGACCAGTGCTGCTGGAATGATAGCCAGACATAATATTGTACATTTTTTCTTTATTTCCTTTATGACTAGAAAGATTTACATGCTTAAATGCTTATTAATATTTTTATTCTTTGTAAAATGTCTGTTCATGTTGTTTTCCTATTTTGAATGTGGATGCTTTTGCTGATTTCAAGATTATTGGAAGCTTCCATATTATAAACTACTATTTATAAAGTGTTGGCAGAATTTTTAACTCTGTATAGGCCAGAGGTTTGACTTTTCTGTGGAAGCTATCGTTATTCATCACTTACACTCTTACATACCCTAATTTCCCTTGTTTTGTTGCAGATAAAAAGCAAGCTAATACATTACCTTACCATATGTCTACTTATTCATCACAGGAACAGCAACACCTGTACAAGAATGATACTAGACATCATGTACATTGTCACATTCTCCTTAAACAAAATAGAACAGTTTATGTGATAATGTCCCATTTGTCCTCTTTTGCACTGTCATGGTTGTGTAGCTAAGCTTAATTGTTCCAAAAGGATTTCCGGCCCTGCCCAGGCTTGAGGTCTGACCTGCCTGTGGTGGCTTTTACCTCCCAAAGAATGAATCAGATGCTTATATTAATTTCATATTTTTTGGCTTATGTCTCAGGCACATTACTAACTATCTCTTTCATCTTAATTCAACCCATTTTTACTAATCTACCTGCCATGTGTCCCAATGGCCCGTAGCTCACCTGGGTCCTACATGCTTCTTCTTTGGAGGCTAGATGGAGTCTGTCTGACTCTACCCTCCTTCTACTTGTCTGTCCTTGGATTCCTCCACCCACTTCTATGGTGCTCCACACAGGCCAAAACAGTTCTTTATTTACAGAAATGCATACAGAGAACAGTCCTACCACACTTCCTCTTTTCTGTCTAATCAAAAATAAGGTTTCAATTTCAACATAGCAAAATTACATATAACAAAACAGCTATCAAGCAAGAATTACAGTTATAATATCTAGTCTATTTGTAATTAACACAATTAAAGAAAATATTCTATTGTCTACCTTATTCTTATGAGTCTAGAGTTTCTTATCTAATATACCTTTTAAAATAACTAAGAAAAACTACACCTATAGTTCTCAAATCTTAAACTACATCAAAGACCACAGAAGGATATATTATTACCCAAATAAACAGGAAGTACAAGCAACTTCCAAAATCTAGAAATGACAGAGATGACACCTATCTGCCTGGACAGTCACCCTAAGTTCCTTTGTAACACTGGGACATCCATCTTCAGCCTATAGGCCCAGAGTCTCTAGCATACCTTTCAGTGATGCGGGAATCTAGCATAGTCCATCAGTTGCTTCCTCTTGTGTCCTGAAGGATGCCTGACAATTTTCTCTGCAGAGCAGGAACCTGAAGAACTATCTTGGCTTGTTCTGGCAAAGTTCAGAGGTCACTTTCCTATGTAACCTGCATGTCCAGTTTATACAGCATACTATCAAGCAGTCAATACAAGAACAGTTTCTTGTCTGGAGGCTAACTGTTGCCACAAAGTAAATTCCACATGAAGTTTCTCAAATGCTCATCATTCTTTTGAAATACATTGGCGCTGCCAGGAGCAGACCTGTCTAAGAAAAGTCTAAGTTCTTAAAATATTTTAAATGCCATATTTTGTAAGTTTTTGAAGTGTTTGAAGACTGCATATCTAATTTAAATATAACTTAGTATACCTACAAAAACCTAACTAACATGACTATAAGTTTGATTATCATAGATGACTATTAATCTGTATTTCTTAAACATTAAAAATTTAAATGAGTTACATAAAAATCATACCTTAAACAAGAGTAGAATAGTATATACAGCATGACAAAATTGACCTTAAGTTTGTATCAATAAAACAAAATACATCTATCTTTTTAATCATTCCCATATTATATTCTCTCCCCCCACCTTTTTTTTTTTAAAAAAAAAAAAGATTAACTATGACCATTAATCATTTATAATGAAGACAAATATTGATAAGCATTATTTTGGGAGTTTGGGCATAGCTTTCTTTCTTTTACTACTTCCTACTGATTAAGGGGCTTTGGCAATTTCATGGGGGTCTTGAGGCTCGATCATCTCAACTGGCACCTTGGAAGCTGATCTTCCCATCAGAGAATTTTCAGATGGCCTTGACAAATAAAACCATATTTGGCTGGAAACAATCCACAGGTTTTGACCTTGTGTGGAAACAAAAGCAGGAATTCTTTTCCCAAGCAACATATTCTCAGACTGAGATTTCAAAGTTAAGATATCTTTAAAATATATGTTTGTTTAACTTAGCATCTTTTGCAATCAATTGTCTTTCTGCAGTTAGCTCACAAAAAGTTAAAAAATTAAAAGAAAGCACAATAATAGCTATAATACAGACTGTATATTTTCCATCTCTATGTAGCTTATTATATTTTTATACTTTATTTTTTTAGGGACTTTCTCTACCTTCTTTCTTTTCTCTCTGAAGCCTATGATTGTATACACATTGTAACCTGTTTAGAGAATTTGTGAGTCTAAATTTGTTCTATTGAGAATCCTTAATCATTTTCTAACCAGAAGAGCTTTTAAAATGTTAGTATAACTTTGATTGCTGACTCTTCCCCTTTTGGTGGCTTATCAACATGGTGGGGGTACCTGCTGCGTCTCTGCTCACTGCCAGCAAAACAGAGCAGACCCAAGAAAATGCAGCTACCAAAAAACCATTTTTGACTCTGTTCCCTTTCTGTTCAGTATAAGCAGAAACCTTAAATCAGTCACATGCAGTCTGTTGTTTATACCAAGTCTTCTGTGAGATATATGAGTTTAAGCTGCCCGCCATGGACCTGCCATTTTTAAATTTGAGCCTAAACACCATGCCATCTCTGTACCATGAATCAATTTAGATATGCAATTCAGAAGCCGCATTTGGCTTCATTCCAGTGCTCTAGAATGCTTTTTAAGCTTTTTAAACTTTCTCAGGCTTTATGCGGGTGTTCAGGGCCCGTGTTCGGATGCCATCTGTTGTAAAAGGATTTCTGGCCCCACATGGGACAGAGGTCTGACCTGCTTGCAGTGGCTTTTACCTCCCAAAGAATGACTCAGATGCTTATATTAATTTCATACTGTTTGGCCTATGTCTTAGGCACATTATTAGCTAGCTCTTTTATCTTAATTAACTTATTTTTATTAATCTATTTTGCCACGTGGCCTGTGGCCAGCTCACTTGGGTCTTTTATATGTTTTTGTTTTATTTGGTTTTGTTTTTGCATCTGGATGAAGTCTGTCTGACTCAATACTCCTTCTACCTAAACCTCGATTTCCCCACCTACTTCTTCTACGGTGCCCTACCATGACCAAAACAGTTCCTTTATTTACAACATACAAACAAATATTCCCACCACAATAAAGCTCAACATATTTCAGCCTACTACATCTTTCTACTCTTTGTCAGTTAATGTATATTCACAATTTCTTAAATTATTATTGTAATTTTGTTTTGCATTTATATAATTAATCCATTTGAAATGTTTTTAATTAATTTATTCATTTATTGCTTATCATTTATTTTGAGACTGTTCTCAGTAAGTTCTGGCTGGCCTAGAGCTTACTACATTAACCAGGCTGTCCTGGAATTTGCAGTTATCTGCCTGCCTCTGCCTCCTGATTTCTGAGACTAAAGGTGTACACCACCACAGCAAGCCCATTTTAAATGCTTTTAACTGTAAACATAGATAGTAGGAAAACTCTACCAAACAGTGAACTGAGTATGAAGACAGTAGCTGTTCTTTGCTCTAACAGATAGTTTTTAATGTTTATCAAAGGGTTTAGTTTTCAATCTATACAAAACCACATTCTTGTTCTAAATTACTAAAACTACTTCCATTGATCTCAAAAATATCACACCACTTTGAAAAATAATTCTGATTAGGCCATGAATGCTCATAGAACCCTTCTAAAATAGAAATACCTTGATTATTCTCAGGTGGTGCTAATTATTTTAATTTAGTGTAATTTTTCCAAATAACCTTCAATATATGGTAGAGTCCCTTAGAAAAAACTACTCTTTTAAAAATAGCAATTCTTTCTGTGGTGATATAAATCACATCTTTCCATTTAGTAACAATGCATTTTCACATATTCCATTTTACTACATTAATGACATCCAAATTTTAAGTACAATTCCTTTAAGAACAGGTGCTTATTTAAGTGTGCGCCTACAGGCCACTGTTTGCTCCAGTTTTCATTTAGATATAAAATGTTAATTTATAATTTTGCCATAATTCTTAGTAGATAGTTCACTGAATGGATCATCTGCATTCTATATTTGAGCTTCTTTTGTTTATTTTCCAAATATATAATTTTATATTTTTTCCAGCAATTTTGTTACTGGATTTTCAGTGCTTTATAATTGTTCATTAATTTTTGCTTTTCTCTTCAATGATTGGGTAGTTTCTTGTAGTAACTTCAAAGACTAACTGGCAATGTCTCTAGGCATCCTTCTGACCCCTGAAAGGCTTCCCACCACAAAGCATAGCTTTGGATAGAACTTGAAATGTGTGCTCTTTTATTGCTTCATTAGTACATTTATTTAAGTAGAAAATAGATATTTTATGCCATTTAAGTTTTTTTTTTTAAAGAGTTGGAGAGACGACATAGAAAAGTGTATACTGCTCTTGCAGGGGATCCTAGCTTGGTTTTTAGCACCCACATCAGGTGGCTCACAGCCACATATAACTCTATTTCCAGGGCATGTAAAGCCAGTACTTTTGGGGGTACCTACACCCAGATGCACACACACACACACACACACACACACACAAACCCCGATAACATATGTGTGATCTTATGCTTTTCTCTTTTTGAGTTAACTTAGAATAATAGGTTTTCTTATACTGGCTAAAGCACGTGTCCCTTGAGTGAATTCTGGCCATCTTTTTGCTTATCCTGAGTTTATATAGCTTTCTACAGGGTCAGCTACAATTTAGGATTTGGCATCAATCTTCATGGCTGGCCTGAATCTTTATGGCAACTTAAATTGTTCTTTCAAATATCTAATCTTAGTTCTCTCCATGTTATTTGTATTTCCACCTTCTTGAGTTAGAGTCTTCATTTGTTTGTTTTTTGTTCTTTCACTGGCCACTTATAAGAGCCATTCGATCAATTCAGAGATTAGAATCATGTAACCTGTAGACACAGTGTGAAAGGTACTTCAGAGAACAGGACTAAGGAACACATCACTATTTCAAGTGTCACAGAATTGTGCAGTCAGGGAGCAATTCTTTTCCTTCTTGTTTCATGATATGCCACCAAGATCTGAGCCGTTCATCTGTTCCTGAAGTAAGTATAGTCATTCATTGCACATACACCAGAGGAAGCTTGGTACATCCACCACTAGGATAAGTACAGATACAGTGTGGTATACCAGTTACTGGAAGAGGTATACTCACAATATGGCATACCAGGTACTGGGGTAGATAACAGCAAGATAGGATGCTGAGTGTCTTTATTGCTTCTTTCTGTTTCATCCTGCCCAGAGAAGCTGTGCAGCTGAATGTCATTGCCACCCAGCAGCTCCTCCTAATGGCCAGCCAGATGCCAAAGCTTGAAGCCTTCATC
Organism: Sigmodon hispidus; assembly: GCA_004025045.1. NCBI lineage: Eukaryota > Metazoa > Chordata > Mammalia > Rodentia > Cricetidae > Sigmodon > Sigmodon hispidus. The sequence continues at coordinate 37,102 of PVIH01006679.1, forward strand.
CACATCTCTACTGCCTTTTCTAACTGCAACCTGAAACACATAGATGAGGTCATCTACCCATGCCCTGTGGAGCCAAGGAAGATCATTGACTCCATGGAGTAAGTAGGGTCAAATAAAAGAACTGAGCCATGCAGAGGATTTCCCAGGTGTCTGTGTAATTAATTGCTAATGAAGTTATGAGGTAGCATGCTCTGGGAGCAGAGTGCTTTGGGAAAATGCTTCACTTGTCATTACTTGTCCCTTCTTCCAGTGAGAAATATGCCTCTGTAGGGAAGGAAGATAGAAGATTCATATGTGTATTACTAGGAATTAATATAGGATTTGAAGCCAGAGCCTTTTGCATACTTAGGAAGCACTCTTCTTCCACTGAGCTATATCCTCAGCCCTGAAAAATCCCCAAAGAAACACCTTGCTAAGGATAAGGTGGCAGAAACACTAGACCTCACCTCCCAGCATCACTAGATAAGACAAATGATCAGGAGAGAAATTGTAGAGTTGGCCTGATGTGGGTTCAAGTCATGGTTAGTAACTGTGTAAATCTGAACAATTGCTTTCGCCTTTCTAACCCTCCCCCATCCTTTTCATTACCTTTCCTGTTGCTCTGATAAAATACTCTTTCTTTTCTTTTTTTATATTTTTATATTAATTTTTTAATTTTTTCCCTCTCCTGAATAAAACACTCTTAACGAAAGCAACCTATGAGGAACAGGCTTATTTGAGCTCACACAGTCAGGCAGTCCATCATGAGAGGGAAACTATGGCTACAGGAGTGAAGGGTAACTGGCCACATTGAGTCCACAATGCAGAAACAAAGGCATTCTCCTGATCATCTTTCTATTTATTTCACCCAAGAACCAAGTACAGGAACTGCTGCCTCCCAGTTAAGAGTGGGTCTTTCCACCTCAATCAACAGTGTCAAACCCTCAAAAACAGACCCAGCGACTAACCACCATAGATCCTACCTTACAGTTGTGATGATGAGCAAAATTATATAAACCAATTACTGTGGTTCTGGGGAACAACTGTTTTGGGTGAAGAATCTACTTCTTCCAAAATCTAGTAGGGGATGGTCTGTGGACGGGTTCTGCTGAGATACATTTCCCTGGTTTTGCCAAAGTAGTATCCAGTCTGTTATCTCTTGTTGCCAATCAACAAAAAAATCACTTTCTTCATAGGATATGGTTCTAGTTTCAGAAATTTATTTCTGGTTTCTGTGTACATGGCTCCAACTACTTGAATTTTGGGTCTTTTACTCTACATTTAAAAAAATGGCACAAAATGACTATTTCATGGAGAATCTTCCATTATATAATTTCATACAATACTGTAATTGCATAAGATATACTTCTTTTTTAAAAAGCTTCAGATAAACTGTGAGCTTGATCTCTTCATTTCTGTCTCTCCTGACTCTGAAAGTAGATGTTTTTACCCATCATTTAAACATCTTCAAAATGGAGATCATTTAGAGGAACTAGCACAAGGAAGCATTTGAAGTTAAAAGTTCCTCAGGAGAGCTGCAGCAAATGCAGATGATGTTTGATGTCCAAGTCAATTCAGGTACATTTATAAGAAGCCCAAGAGCATATACAATATTGAGTTAATGTTTTAACCTAGCTTCCCTCTCACAGAGGTAGGTACTTCTTCCTTAACTGTGCTTCTGAGGAAAGGGGCCCACCTGCTTGATTCAAGACCAGAACTGAATTCCCTGGGCTTCATCCACTGTTCTCCCTTTTGATATTGGAGAGGATGTTATACAGTTGGAAACCTCATGAGGAAAAAACAAAGTCAAATTTGGGAGCTGTAGGTTCAAAACCTGTCCTAGAATGTCCCATGCAGGACATTTAGTTGATTTCAGAAATATGTGTTGATTCATGCAGTATCTTTTTCCTACGATTTTGAAGAACTAAATGGGAAATAGGAAAGTGGTACCTGAGCACAGGAGAGGGCTTCAGGCAGCAGTGGATGGAATCTGTCACACTGCCCTCCTCTCTGAATCCAGGAAGGGACCAGATGGGACAGAAAATGGTCAGAGGGGCAGTAGAAAAAAAGTTACTTTATAATCAACTATGATTTGCTTTATTAAAGAAGAATACCACCACTGGCCTGGGAATGGAGTATGTGCAAAGCCCTGGGTTCAGTTCCTAGCACTGAGAATGAGAGAGGGGAGTAAGAGAAAGGGGGAAGATGGGAAGGAAGGGAGAGTTGTGCTTTCATTGGCTCATTTGTAGGTGTATATGTCTATGCTTGTCCTCATGATAATCCGAGAGTATAATGTAACCAGCCAGCTTTCCTGAGAAATAAATGGAAGTGGTGAGAACAGGTCACAGGGGTGCACGGATGAAACTGACTAGTAGAGGCAAGCCTTCTGCATATGCCATAAGCTCTCATATCCATCCTTAGGAATCTATGAAGCCCATATTCTCAAAGACAAGCTAACTTGCCCCACTTGTTAGAGCCCTCAGCTATTGCCCTTTGCAGTGAGCAGCTGTTCCTTGTGGTATAACATTGAGTCCCTGTGATTTTAGGTTCTGATGTCCTCTTGGTTTTCCTTGCAGCCTTGGTGAATTAAACTTGGTTTGTGTGGTCTGTATTAGTGTAGGAAAATGGTCTTAGGTTAGGCAATCCACTGCTCACCTACAAAAGAGATGATGTGACACTGGTGCAGCTGCCCTGCATCTGTGACTTTTCATCTTTACATTCAACCAACTGCTGATCTGAATACTTGTGCCTATACTGAGCCTGCACAGGCATTCTGTCATTACTCCACAACCAATACAACAAACACTTACACTGCATTTACATTATGCTCCCTGTTATAGGTAATTTAGATGGCTTTGAGCACACGTGAGGATATGTATAGGTTATACGCAAACCAGTTCCCCAGGGATAACAAGTGGAATCAATGTGGTGTGGAGAGGAGGGTCCTGCCTTATCTATCACTCTTCCAATTTCCATGTGGTCACAACACTTTTACATGTGTATGTGTGTATGGTGTACACGTATGCATGTTCACATATATAAGCATACAGAGGCTCAAAGTCGATGTCAAATATCTACCTTTTTCAGTAACTTTCATAATTTACAGCAAGTAAAGTCTCTTGGCTGACTTGGAGGTAGCTGATGTGGCTAGTCTAGCTGGGCACCTTGTTCCAAGGGGCCTGTCCCTGCCTCTCTGTGCTGGTATTGTAGACAGGGCACCAAATTGGCTTATGTGGGTTTTTGGTATCCAGATTTTACTTCTTAACAGTCACATGCAAGTACTTTATACACTGAGACATCTCCCCAGTCCTGTCATCATATAATTTAATATCCCCTATTTCTCTGTGCTTCGTGTTGTTGCAATTCTGGAGATTTCCCTACTTTTCCACATTCAGTTGAAAGGCACGTGTGTATACAGGTTATATTCAGTACTAATAGAAGCAAAGGAAGAAAAACGGAACTTTTATGGCCTGTCTGTCTATTCTACCCCACTGTCAATAAGAGTGATTAAAACACAGTCATGACTCTGAGTAGATCTTAGCATCAGACACAGTGTTTACTAATTTGTCATAGGAGTAGGGGATAACTGCTAATGTCTTCTACAATCAAAATAGTAATGTTTTCCCCAGTAAAATAAAAACAAATGCACTAAGCTGTTAGTTTAAAAATTGCATGAACATGACTGACAGGATCCATGGATAAAATCTCCCGCAGTTCAGTTCCTCAGGACGCACGTGGTGGGAGGACAGAAGCTGATTCCACAAGCTGTCATTTGTGCAAATGCACACTCCCCCAATTACACACACAAGATAAATATAATTTTTAAATGTTTTAAAAATAATTACCTGAACATATTCAGGCAAACTAAAAATTTTAAACTATATCAACAATTTAACCAAATAAAAACACTAAATATTTAAGTGACAATGATGCTGCTCTTAGGGAAGTGTCATTGAACATGGGATTGTTATAATGGTTCTGACATGCTTTTAATTAGACTGATACGCTGGTAATGCCTGTCACCCCTAAATAAAGGTACTCAGTAGCTGTGCAATTGGTGCTTCTACACAAGAATCACTGTAAAGGCCTCAACAGTCACTAAGTTGTTAGTTTAGATTCTAAACAAATCTTTGACTATGTTAGGATTATGTCTTCCAAATGGTGCTGATTTGTGGAGACAGTAACATCTTAAACATTAAAAACTACAGGTTTAAAATTGGTATAAGACAACTTCACTGTAGTGTCCTAAGAGAATGAAGTAGCTTGGGGGAGGAGCCTCTGAGCTGGGGAGTACAGTCCTAGCTTGCTCTAGGGCATGGGTGTGTCATTCATACATCAGTGGACACACTAATGAGACTGTAGAAGATAGAGGTTACATGTGATGTGTCAAATTACATACCTGTAAAAATAATCAAGTATCTGGGAGGAGGGCAGACTTTTAACTAAGATACAAGGAGAGGGAATGATTTGCACATACACACTGTCCTTGTGACCCTGGGATTGTTGTCTCCCAGATTCAAGTCAGAAGGTGGAAGTTTTGTTTGATGGGCTGTTTCTGGTTTCTTGTTGTTCTATTGTGTTGTGAATGCTGCTAGGATTTTTTCCCCTCTACTTTCAGGTGGTTAGATGACTCTATCATTGATGAGATCACCCCCAAGCTGATTGGGGACCGGCCTAATACCTACACCTACACTAAAGCCTTGGGAGAGATAGTGGTACAGCAAGAAAGCGGAAACCTGAACGTGGCCATTGTTAGGCCATCCATAGTGGGAGCCACATGGCAGGAGCCTTTCCCGGTAAGCACGGCACAGTTCCTGCTTTGTTCCAATCCAGATGCTTTAAAAACTAGCTTCTTTCAGAGTCCCTCCTCCTCGTACTTACTGTCTTTCCTTCTCCCCTCTCTTTCTTTCTCCTTTTTTCTACATTCTTTATGAAAAATTGGTTAGTATTATAAATGTGTGTGTGTGTGTGTGTGTGTTTTCGTGCGTTCGCGTATGTGCACACCCATACACCTTGCCACACACAAACTGGGCTATCCACGGGTAACGATTTTCTGAAATCTGTAACCAACAGAGATCTTTCTTTCCAGGGTTGGGTTGATAATCTAAATGGACCCAGCGGACTCATTATTGCGGTATGTACAAAGATGGGAAAGTAACTCCTTGAAATGTAGAATGTAACAGAGGGCTTACTGTCCACTTGTGTGGTGACAGAGACGTAGCTTATCCAGAGTTACTAGTGGGAAGATGAAAGCACCAGGAAGTTGCTTTCATCATCATCATCATCATCATCATCATCATCACCATCGGGACAGAGGTAACTGACATGCTCAGTTGCTATTCCAGAGTTTTACTTTGGAAATGTTTGCACATCAGAAATGTTCCCTTTGTTTACCACAAGGTGGAGGTATTTTCTTCTCATTGCTTTATTGATGGCTTGAACTAATGCAGTTAATTGGTTATACAGGAAAAATATCAACCTCAAGGGCCAGGGATATGGCTCAGCTGTTAGAGCACTTAGTCTAACATACTTCAAACCCTGAGTTTGACCCCCAGCACTTTATAAACTGTGCGTGTGTGGTGGTTCACACCTGTAATCCCAGACCTCAGAGAGGCAGAAGGATCAGAACCTCAAGGCCAGCCTGTGATACATGAGACCTTGTCTCAAAAAAACAAAACAAAAAACAACAACAACAACAAAAAAACGCATTCCAAAGACTATGGAATGATTGACATTAAAATACACAAGCTTGTGTATATGTATTGTCTTATTTCTGTTTTTCCAATCAGCCTTTTACTATTCCGACTGCTTTAATTCCTTTGCCCATGACAGTTTAGGTGGGAATAAAAAATATTTTTTTAGTATTTATTGTCCGATATTTTTATTAATATATATCCTCACATTAAAATTGAATAGTGTTTCCCTTTCCTCATCCTCTTTTCTTTTTTCTTTTGTTTTGAAATTAAGATTTTATTTTTTCTTTTTTATTAATAAAGTCATATTTTTTAATCCATGTATCCCCTTATTCAGGCTTCCTTCCCCCCTCCTGCCCCTCCCAGTCACTCACTCTTCTCTCCATCATTTCATCTCCTCCCCAGCAAGGGCAGGAGGTCCTAAGGTGTCTTAGTTCAGCATCCACTCCAGGCAGATCCGCTTTCCTCATCCCAACATCAAGACTGAGTCAGGTGTTCCTCTACAGGGAGTTGGATCTAAGGTGCCAGTTCAAGGTGTTTCAGATCCCAATCTCTTCAGGGGTTGTGGTTTGCAGCTTGGACATGCTTAGCTTTTTGTTTAAAATCCACTAACAAGTGAGTATATCCCCTGCTTATCTTTCTGGGATTGTGATACCTCACTCAGGAGGATATTCTCCAAATCCATCCATTTGCCTGCAAATTTTAGGATATCATTTTTTCTTACTGCTGAGTAATATTCCACATGTACCAGTTTGTTAATCCATTCTTCAGTTGAGGGGCATCTAGGTTGTGTCCAGGTTCTTGCTATTACAAATAATGATGCTATGAACATAGTTGAGCTAATGCCTTTGGAGTGCGAATGTGCATCTTTAGGGTATATGCCCAGTAGTGGTATTGCTGGATCTTTGAGGAGATTGATTCCCAGTTTTCTGAGAAACTGCCATACTGCATTCCAGAGTGGCTGAACAAGCTTACACTCCCACCAACAATGGAGGAGTGTTCCCCTTGCTCTGCAACCTCTCCAGCATAAGCTGTCATCTGTGTCTTTTATCTTAGCCAATCTGACAGGTGTAAGGTAGTGTCTCGAAGTTGTTTTGGTTTGCATTTCTCTGATGGCTAAAGATGATGAGCACTTTTTCAAGTGCTTTTCAGCCATTTGTAATTCTTCTGCTGAGAATTCCCTTTTTAGTTCTGAACCCCATAAACCCAGCCACACTGAACTTGATAGAAAAGAAAGTGAGAAATACCCTCCAACACATTAGCACAGGTAACTACTTCCTAAATATAACACCAGTAGCACAGAACTAAGAACAACAATCAATAACTGGGACCTTCTGAAACTGAGAAGCTTCTGTAAAGTTAAGGACATATTCAATAAGATAAAATGACAGCCTACAGAATGGGAAAAGATTTTCACCAACCCTACAAGTGAGTGACAAAGGGCTGATCTCTAAAATATATAGAGAACTCCAGAAACAATAACCCCAAACCTTGAATAACCCAATAAAAAATCATTTTAACATGTGTTAGAATCAGTTTTATTACAGTGCACAACAGCACACTGACTTGAAATTCACCCACTCCACATTACATTTTTTGTAGGCAAAGCAAACATGTAGCTAGTTTAAACACACACACACACACACACTCTTACCTATGGATTCTTACAGCACAAGAAAGGAGCTGGTATCCAACATTCACACAAAGTGGTTAGTCCTGGCTGTGACCACACCTGATTTATATTTTATGCTCCATCTCTCCTGAGCAGACGGGGAAAGGATTTCTTCGGTCCATAAAAGCTACTCCCATGGCAGTGGCAGACTTGATTCCAGTTGACACAGTTGTCAATCTCACCATAGCAGTAGGATGGTATACTGCAGTTCATAGGTAAGCATGCTTACACAAGCTTCTGAAACAGGGGAAGTGATGGAGTCACACTTTCAATCTACAAGACTCCAAAGTGATAGAATGTCTGTTCCAGTATCTCAGAATTCCCAATATGCTTTTCCTACATAGGCTAAGGTGTATGCATACTGTTTAACACTTGGTGGGTCATAAAATAATTCGCTATTAAATCACTTGTAGCTGGATATCTTTTCTCTGTCTTGCCCAGCCCTGCAGCTACTTATAAAACAATTGACTCAGAGGCTTAATGTTACAAACTGTTTGGTCTATGGTTTGGGCTGTTACTAGCTAGCTCTTATATCTTAAATTAACCCATTTCTATTAATCTATGTATTGTCACATGTCTGGTGGCTTATAGATACAGTCACATCTTGTTTCTTGGGAAGCTCGATACAGTCTCTAAGACTCCAATCTTCTTTTTTTTCTCTGCTTGGATTACCAGCCTTACTCTATTCTGTCTTGCCATAGGCCATATCAGCTTCTTTATTAACCAATGGTAGCAACACATATTCACAGCATACAGAAAGACGATCCCACAACAACCACTTACCATAGAATCTCTAAATAGCCAAAACACTTTCCTTTCTATTCAGTATCTTAAAATAAGTAGGAAGCTAGTTGATGAAATCATAGCACAGTTTATATTAAACTGCTGTTTAATTGTTGGTAAATGCCAAGGGATAAGACAGGACATTTGTTGACACAAAGTAAAGGCTAGGGTGCCTGTGTGAACCTGACTCTGTTAAGAAATGAAATAAGAATGAAATTTTCTCATGTGAACTCAGGCATATGTGTTTCACAGGTCACAACTATTTGATAGATTGATATATATCCTTTCCTTTTTTATTTTTCCTATCAATCCCCCCCCCCAAGAAAACCCAAAGAATCTGAAAGTGCTATGGAGATTGCAGTAGCCACAGGAATTTTAATTTTTATTTGCCATTAGTTATCAATTTGGTCATATTTACTTAACTTTTATCTTATCTTCCAGACCTAAATCAACATTAATCTACCATTCTACATCTGGTAATCTCAATCCTTGTAATTGGTATAAAATGGGTGAGTGCTTTTAACTATGTAAGTACATAACTACTTGTATTTACCAGGGGAAAACTGTGTTTTGCAGCCAGGAACACAATTGGGGAGGAAGCCAAAACAAAACAAACAAAAAACCAACCATCAAGAAAGGAAATCTCTGCAGACTGTAAATATCACTGTCTGCAGGAAATCACTGCAGACAGTGATATAAGAAAAGTGGGCTATGGAAACACATGCATGATTACACAGAATGAAATATTACAGGGGGTTTTAAAAACAAAAAAATCAAGCAAAAGTTCCCAAAAATAAACATTATTGGTGGCAATCAGCACCCCCACCCCCCCCCAAAAAAATGCCTCTCCCTCACAAAATAGCTGTTTCAGAAAGGTCACATAATGGTCTACCTCTGTGAACTAAATGGAGCAATAGTATTGCTCACCCATTTCTGTAGCTGCCAGCCCCCACCCCACCCCACCCCAACTGTGCATTACTTGTGACGCTAAAAGTGTTTTGTTGGTAACAGATCTCATGTAACTAGGGATCTGCCTAACCAATCAACCAAATGGTACACTTCTTTATTGACTTAGGAATTAGTTCTCTTGCTAAAGGCTGAGATTTTAGATCCTCTAGCTGTTTCCCATTCAGTCTGATTCCCATTCAAAACACACATACTGTGTTATTTGTACTTGCAAAGTTGCAAACATAAAATTATCTGTGATCAAGTTTTCATTATAAATCCAGTTATTTAGATCATATAGCTAAATCAAAATTGATTCAAAATAGTAAGAAATGTGTTTACCCATATAAATTGATATTAATATAAGCAAATAAGATATTGTAAACTCAGGGTGGGAGAAATGGCCCACAGTTAAGAGTATGTACTTACTCTTGCAGAAGATACAGTTTGGTTGTTATCATCCACAGCTTACAATTCCCTTTAACTCCAGCTCCAGTAGATCTGACACCTTCTGGTTTCTGTGAGCACCCACACTCAAATGCACATACCTATACATAGACACACATCTATACACATAATTAAAATAAGATCTTTAAAAAAATATTTCAGAGGCTGTAGTATTTTAAAAAATCCTCTTCCTTCCTGAAAACTCTCATTTTGTGCAATTAGAGATAATTACAGTTAAAAGAGCCTTAAAAAGAATCTTTTTTTTTTTTTAAGGTACTGAACTTACATGTGGCCCAGAGAGTAAATGTGTTTTTGGAGAGAGCTAGTTAGTCCCTGAAATAAGGGTAAAGTTGTGCTCTCTTTTGTGTAGATAATATTTTCACTAGTCATTTATAAAAGAAAATGTGTCACTGCTGAAGACAAAAATAAAGCCAGAGTCCTTGATCTTAGGTAGTGCCAAGGAAACCTCTATGTGATTATAGAACTCAATGGGCTCTACTTGAAGAAACCCATGCTATGAAAACTCTATTGGCTGTGTCTTAGTCACTGTTCTATCGCTGTGAACAGACACCATGACCAAGGCAATGCTTATAAATGAAAGCATTTCACTAGGTACTTGGTTGCAATTTCAGATGCTTAGTCCATCATCATGGTGGGAAGCACAGCAGCAGGGGTGACAGGCACGATGCTGGAAACGTAGATGAGAACTACGTCCTGATAATCCTTTTAATCCGTTCAAATGGTGCCACTTGCTGGTGACCAAAAATTCAAATATAAAAGCCTATGGGGCCATTCTTGTTCAAACCATCACATTCTACTTCCTAGTCCCCCATAAACTTACAGTCATATCATAATGCAAAACACATTTAGTCCAATTTCAAAGTCTCAAGTCACAATATTGTTTAAAAGTCCAAAGTTCAAAGTCTGTTCTGGGACTATGACAGTCTCTAAATTATCACCTCTTGTAAAATCAACAGCAGATTATATACTTCCAATAAACAATGATACAGGATATACATTGCCATTAGAAAAGGAAGGAAAGGGAGTATAGTGAGAAAACACTGGAGCAAAGTAAAACCAAAAACCCAACAGGGTGAAATTCAAAGTCTACATCTCCATGTTTGATCTCAAAAATACTCTTAAGGTCTCCAACTCCTTTAACTATGTTGACTGTATCATACTTCTTTCTTGGGCTGGTTCCACACTTGGTCTGCAGCTCTCCTTTGCAAATTACCATGACTCTGCATTCTCCATCATCTTGGAGTCACCAATGCAATCCAGGTTTCTATGCAGGTGCACTCCTACCACAGGCTTTGCTCAGTGGCTTTGGTTTTCTTTAAACACAGATTCAACAACCTCTTTCTTGTATTCTTGACTCCAAAGTCAGAACCATGTGGCTGAGGCTGCCAACTTCTGCTACTTGCTGAGATTGGGACAAGGCCCCCTCATTCAATTTCTTGTGCATCAGATTTCTGTTTTCCATGATTTCCTTCAATGCTTGCTTAGGCTTTCAATTCCTTTTCACAAATTGGAAGTTTAGCTGGGTGGAGTGTTGTCCTAAAGTCACTACTTCCTTTATTTCATTTAATATCAGGCTTTTATTTAAGCCTTTCATGTCCTTGGCAGACTTAACTACATTGTATTTCTTGGTGATTCTTTTCTCTTCAAACTGTACATTTTATATTTCTCCTTGCCCCATTTGCTCCTTTTCATTATAGATCTGCATAAGAATGACTGTGTCATGTAAATATATGACACAGTCAATACTGGCTATCTTGAAACTGCATTTGCAAATGCCTTTAATCCAAAACTCTTCAAATTAGCTTCTGGCAAATTTTTAGGGCAAGGGAAAAATAACCAGCTACATTCTTTACCAAACTATCACTAGAATGGACTCTAGGTTATTTAGTAATTTTTTTCCCTCTGAAACTTGAGTTGGTCCCAAACAGTTCAAATCACCTATGGGACTGTCTTCCATGCTTCTACTAGGATGGCCCATTGAACCACACTTAAAGTGTCCAACCACTTTTCTAGTCCCAAGTCCAAAAGATTTCCATATGGAAGACAGTCCCATAGGTGGGAACAGTGCCACAGAACAGTTAAGCCCCTGTGGCTTATTGTAAGATAGGCTGTAACTTGAGAAATGCCTTTTCAAGAATGATAAACACTTGACATGCATGCTTCTTAGCCCCTCACACCACAGCAAATATGCTTATCTGGTCATGTCCTTCATCCAGTGCCAAGCCTCTACACAAGAAGCCTAATACAGCACAGTAGAAAGCCATTACCCACTAATTCAAGCTTGTTCAGTTTAAAACTCATTCATTCTTCCTGACAGGGCTATTAAAAATAATCCAAATGCTTCTAACTGGAACTACCAGCAAGTCACCATAAGTTGAACATCTGTAGTTTCAAGTGACAGTGCAGAATATGTGACAGCTGGGTGGGTGAACATGCAACATCTCTCCATTTAGTCATCTCTGTTCATGCCTTTCAAGAAAAAAATTAAATTGTTTCCATATAGTTCTTAAACATTTTTTAAAATCAGATTTATACTTAGGAGTTAGGGAATGTGTACATTTTTAAAGTAACTAATGATATCCCTACCACCACCATGGGAAGCTCTTTTAAAACAAAAAAGTCTTTTTTCCATATCTACCACTGCTTTCCCTCCCTTCCCTCTTCCTGCCCTCTCAGTCACTTCCAGTTCTCCATCAGCATCCCCCCCATCCCCCCATCCATTCCCCAAGGAGAGCAAGGAGTCCCAAGGTGGGTCAGCTCAGTCTGGGATATCTAGTTGAGGTAGGTTGGAATCCTTCATCCCAGTATTAAGGCTGAATTGGGTATTCCTCTGTAGGGAATGGGCTCTGAGATGTCAGTTCATGCACCAGGAACACACTCTGATCCTACTGCAAGAGGTTCCACAAATTGCCCATGCTGCTTAACAATTGTTTACCTTTGGAGGGTATGGTTCCTTTCCATGAGGGTTTTTCAATGATTATTTCAGAGTCAGTGAGCTCTCAATAGCTCCGGTCAGGAGAGAGTGTATGAGCAAAGGGATCAGGATCACGAGGAGGAGACTCACAGACACAACTAATTGTATCTTTATAAAGAATACATGTTCTAATGGTTACTAGGAAGACATGAAAATGACTAGTATATTGATCTTGTACCCAGATAAACTATCACAGGTTAATCTCTTTGTCTGAAAATCTGAAATGTTCTAAAAATTCTGTTTTGGTGGCACAGGTCACTGTGAAAAAACTAAAGAGCCAAGATAGACTTAGGAAATAAAAAGTTATTATGCATTACTAACTCATTCATTCAGTCCAAAAATATTCACTGAGCATCAACTGCCTGGCAGTCACTTCTCAAGACCTAACTAGGCACAAAAGCAAAATTATACATCAGATATGGTTAAATGCTTAAGAAAAAATAGAGTGGGGTAAGAAAGATGCTTTCTTATGTGAAGGCCAAGGAAACAGCTCAGGTAAGATGACATCTTAGCAGAGACCTGAGGGAAGTGAAGGCAGAGAAGATACTTGAAGAAAGTCTTGTAGGCTGAAGGAACCATTAGTACAAAAGCTCTTTATTCTTCTTCAAGGACAAGAAAGCCATCTTGTCTTGAGCAGAAGCAACCAGAGAGAGTGAACCCAAAAGATGGACACAGAAGTGGAGATGGAGGCAGATTCTGTAAGGCCTCGTCCATGTTGAGCATTTTCTCTCCATATGAGAAGATGCAGACGTTATAAGGTCTTACTAACTAGAGGTTTGGCTTCCCTCCACATAAGAGGGTCCACTGGAGAATCCTATTAGAAAAAGAAGTAAATTCTGAGCCACATCTTGAAAGACTCATCCTAGCTCTTGTATGAAGAGCAGACTATCAGGGAACAAGAGCTACAGCACAGTCCAGGGGTGACACTATCCCAATATTCCACAGAACAGGGACAGCTCCTGTCCATGGCAACAATGCAAATGGTGACCCTGGATTCCTTTCAAGGGAAGAACAATTATTCTGGTCTGCACTGTTATGAGAGTTGTTGAACACAGAGGAGGATCAAGATGACTCCAAAGGTTTTGACTGGCTTACCGAAAAAGACAATTCTCATTTAGAGATATATAAAGTATTGTGAAATGTAGGGCAACAAGTAGTGGGAATATCAAGAGGTCAGTTTTGGAGCTGTTAAATGTGAGTATTTATTAAATAGTCAAATGGAAATGTGGAGCAAACATGCATATGCATAAATGAGAAGGTCAGGGGCTGGAGAGATGGCTCAGTGGTTAAGAGCACTATCTGTTCTTCCAGGAGGACCTGAGTTCAATTCCCAGTACCCATATGGCAGCTCACAACTGTCTATAATTTCAAGATCTGACACCCTTACACAGGCAAAACACCAATTCACATAAAATAAATAAATAAATATTTTTTAAAAAAATAAGAAAGTCAGTACTAATGTTAGAATCTCCTGTGTTTGGCTGGTTTTTTTTTTTTTTTTTTTTCAAATGTAGATGTCTCTGAGTTCCATGCTGTGATTATATTGATGTTACCTTGATAAAATACACTGACAAAGTCAACTTAGAGGAAGAAGGGGTGCATTTTATTTACAATTCAGGTTATGGATCATCATTAGGAGACAGCATTGCAGGAACTTGAAGACAGGCCTGCTTGCTATTCTACAGAACATTACTTCTGACCAAGGAACTGACTCATAGTCAATGAAAGCACAATGGAAACCAAGGATGAATGATGAGGCTATGTCCAGAAATACCTGTCCCGGTGTCTTAGTTACTGTTCTATTGCTGGGAAGAGACACCATGACTACAGCAACTGTTTTTAAAAAAGTATTTAATTGGGACTTGCTCACAGATTCAGAGGTTTAGTCCATTATCATCATGGTGGGAAGCATGGAGGCATGTAAATAGAAGGAGCTGAGAGTTCATCATCCAGATGCACAGGTATTAGGAAGAGAGAGGACCCAAAGCAAGGTTGGGCTTTTGAAACCTCAAAGACCACCCTGCCACCCTGTGACACACTTCCTTTAACACAGCCACACCTACTCCAAGAAGGTCACACCTCCTAATCCTTCCCAACTAGTGCCACTCCCTAATGACTAAGCATTGAGATCTATGAGCCTATGGGGGCCATTCTTATTCAGACCACCATCCCAGGGATGGTGCTGCCCACAATGGACTGAGTCCTTCTGTATCAATTAACAATCAAGAGAACCCCCAGACACATGCCTAGAGAACATTCTAATCCAGGTACTTTTTTCAAGTAACTCTGAGTTAAAACTAACATCTATATTTTACATGTCTATATCTTGGTGATATCTTTTAAGAGGCAATAATCAAATTACTACAATAACTAATAACTATTATAATTGAATAATAAGCTGCATTGTTTGAAAAGATCAAATTAAGTCAAAATTGAATTTAAATGAATGCTCTAAAAAGAGCTATTGGATCTATAAATATTAAAAATGTAAACTAAGCTAATCTAAAAAATATGAAAATTAAAAGGCAATTATGAAAATTCTACTAGTGAAAAACTGAGTCAAATACACACCATAGAAAAGCAAGACTATCAAAGCAAAAGAAACTCTGGTATCTAAAGTGAAGCACACAAAAATTTCATCTTTATATTTTATGCAAACATTTGTTAGGAACATTTAACCTTAAGATAATCAACTGCCAAGAAACTTTCCTGAGGGCTCTGCAAGGGATCTTCCCAGTCTCTATCTCTGGCTTTTCAGAGTAGACTTGAGAACCTGTGATTGAGCACCCTTCTAAATAGTCCATCCTTGTATTGAGTAAGAAATTTCCCTAAGTATTTGAAAGTATATTTTTTTAGAAAAAGCCAAGTGTAGTGGTACACACCTTTAATCCCAGCACTTGAGAGGTGAAGACAGGTGGATCTCCCTTAGTTCAAGCCCAGACTGGTCTACATAATGCAGTTCAGGATGGCCAGAACTACAATAGTGAGAGCCTGCCTCAACCTACCACCCCATCAAAAAGGATCCATTCTTAATGCAGTCATATTGCTTAACTGTGCAGATGTTCACGAGCGAGGCAAAAATATTAATGTTCTTAGAAAAGATGCTTGATGCTATACAGCAAATACTGTCTGTGATTCTGAGCTGCAGATAGCTTTCACTTATAATGGACTTACGTTCTCTGAGACTTAACACTTCCTCTTTTTGTTCCAGGACTACAGGTCTTGGCGAGCATTGAGAAGATCCCATTTGAGAGTGCTTTCAGAAGACCAAATGCTGACTTCACCACCAACACTTTCACCTCTCGATATTGGAATGCTGTGAGCCATTGGGCCCCAGCCATCATCTACGATTTCTATCTGAGGCTTACTGGAAGGAAACCCAGGTGAGAAGTTGGGACAATGGTTTTAATAGTGTCACTACATGGAACCCAAAGTCTTTAATCTTCCCTACAGCTGAGGATTGAAGGAAACAAATGTCTGTCTGTCTCTCTCTGTATTCCTCTCTGTCTCTGTCTCTCTCTGTCTCTGTCTCTCTCTGTCTCTGTCTCTCTGTCTGTCTGTCTGTCTGTCTGTCTGTCTCTCTCTCTCTCTCTCTCTCTCTCTCTCTCTCTCTCTCTCTCTCTCTCACACACACACACACACACACACACACAGGGAGAGGACACTAAAAACAGCAGCTTTACTCAGGGAATGCTTGCTGTGTGGTCATCCTGTTGCAAGGTCTCATGATAATAACATTTTCATCTTCACACCTCATAGCTAACACCTTCACCCATCAAAGAGATGCTAATGGCAGAACCCGCATATCAACAGCAAGGAAGTACAGAAAGCCACCTCACACTCACTACTACAAACTAGGTTTACTGACACTTGAGAGATGAAAAAACAAAACAAAACAAAACAAAAAACCCAGAGAGATGAGGTGGCAAAGCTAAGCCAGTTCTGTCACCACACAATGGTGACAAAAGTATATCTATGGCTACCTCCATAACACATTCAACAGGAGCAAATTCCTGGGATCACAATCCAAACAGGGGCAGGACTGGTCCTTTAGCAACCCCCTTCTAAGGTGGGAAGCCTTTCTGGCACATCCAGCATTCTCTGGACTAGCACAAAATACAATTGCAACACAGAGGTCATGGGGCTCATCCAGGTTCTGTCACCCACATAAAAAGCATTGTGAGTGTAGAAAACCTGTGTGTGAGTTTTACTCAATACAAATGGGACAAGAAGGAAAGAAAACACAGGCAGCAATTCTAAGTCCATCAAAATAGGTCAGGCTGAAGAGCTAGGAATACTTAGATAAAGCAAGGTTTGGTGAGTCAGAGAAAACCACAAGATAAAAAAAATCACTTAGAATTTTGTTTGTGAGAAACTAAACCACATTGGATTGGACAGTGAGTTGTGTTGTTTTGTGATACATTTATTTATTGTATGTGTACAGGAGCTGAGTCAGTGGGAACCTTGAAGGGAAGTTGGTTCTCACTACCATGCACATTCTGAGGATTGAACCCAGATTATTAGGTTTGGCAGCAAGCACCTTTATCCACTAAGCCATTCATCACTGGCCTCACAATAATCTTTATAGCTTTTTATAAAACCAGTCTGACATGGTAAAGTTTAAAGCCAGGAAAATCTTGGCTTCACTAATTTAGCCATGAGCCTTCTATTTACTTTCTTTCGAATCTTAATATCCTATCTATAAAAAGAGGGTAGTAACCATTATCTATTTGACATGAAGGTGCACAGAATAAAATAAACACTGTCATGACTAAGTAAGTTCTAGTTTTTCTCCAAAGGTTTTGTGTTTGTGTTTTACATACTTAATGTTATAATCCACTTTGTTAGTGTTGACAATTTCAGCTCAGGGACCTACCTGAAACATTTTCTATGTGACCTTGAACATAACCTTTCTGTAATGTTAATATGAATAAATTCTGACTATATCACAGTGCTGGGTGTTTCTAGAGAGCTGTTTCATGTTCAGAGTATGGAGCTGGAAAACAGTCCATTGCAAGAAATGGACACAGGACAGTGGGATCACAACAGTAGAGGTTCTCTGGAGCTGGTCTTGAATGCTGCCTGCCCCTCTTAAGCTTATGAACCATATTTAGAAAGATGTGGGCAAAGAGCTACTACAAGGCTGTTACAAAAATCAAAGATAGTATTTTCTAGAAGTGTCAACACTAACAAAGTGGATTATAACATTAAGTCTGTCTTCCTTAAGTATGAATTACAACCAGCGTTTGCTTCACCAAGTACTAAAATAGTCAACACTCTGCCAAAAGTTTATATACTAAGACCCAAGATCCTATTTTTATTTTACAAACTTAAGAACATACAATAAAAAGAAATCAGCTTTCTAAAGATCTGCCTCAAAATGAAAACAAAACATTAATCCTTTCAGGCAAATCACAAGCTCAGTTTTGAAGTGTCTGATGAGAAAGGGATGGCTGTTTGGGTGTGGGGGGTTGTAAAATGTCTGATAGATTCATTCTCTTTCCTTTAACAGAATTATCATGGAAAGTGGAAAGGAGAAAGATAATTCACATAAGTTTGTAAACCCTTCAAGTATAAATAGATTTTGGAGAAAAATGACCATTTTTTAGATATAATGCTGAAACAGCTCTCTAGAAACACCCAGCACTGTGATATAGTCAGAATTTATTCATATTAACATTACAGAAAGGTTATGTTCAAGGTCACATAGAAAATGTTTCAGGTAGGTCCCTGAGCTGAAATGAAAGGAAAAGGTACTTCACAAAAAATTAAAGAGAGGCTTGATGGTAGGAAACTTGTTAACTAGCCAAAGGAGAGATATGACCCAGAAACTGAAAATACAATCCTGGGAAATTGGAGAAAAGAGGGATACATTTTTATGTCATTTAAAAGGCTGTTTTACTGGGCTAGATCTCAGGAAACAGCTGGGGCTGATCTTGATCTCATGTATGTTACTGGCCCAGACTCCCAGTGCTGGTATTACTGGCTTGAAACCACCAGGGCTTGCACTTCCTTAAGGATACTGAGCCACTCTTCCCTGTGGAGGAAGAGGCAGTGGGCAGGATGCACTGCACCAGCTATCTGGTCTCTCCCTCAGGATGTTGAAGCTCATGAACCGGCTCCTGAGAACCATTTCCATGTTGGAGTATTTCATCAACCACAGTTGGGAATGGAGCACAAACAACACAGAGATGCTTCTGTCAGAGCTGAGTCCTGAAGATCAGAGAGTAAGTTCGGCTCTGACTCTACCAAGTGCAGAGACAGTGCCCTCTGGGAATTCAGAATTATGTGACCAGGAATGCTGATGGGGACGTGCTGAGCATATAGGCAGATATTTTCCTAAGGAAACCAGACAATGTCAGCATTCACAGAAAACAAGTTTAGTGCAGCTAGAATTAGTTTGTGGATTGTGAGTAAACATTCACTGCTACTGGGTGTAGTTGTGTTTGGAAACGCAGTGATAGGGAGGTTGAGACAGGTGGATCCTGGAGGCTCACTCACTGGCCAGCAAGTCTAGCCATATTGATAAGCTCCAGGTACCCACACTGGACAAGGTGACTGTTCAGCTGTTCAATGCTGACAGCCCATATCCTTTGCTTCACAGGTATTCAACTTTGATGTGCGCCAGTTGAACTGGCTAGAATACATCGAAAATTATGTTTTGGGGGTTAAGAAATATCTACTGAAAGAGGATCTGGATGGTATTCCCAAAGCAAAGCAACATCTAAAAAGGTAAGGACATTCCTTGCTATGTGTGAGGTGTTACCATTGACTTACTTTACACAGGGTTGTGTATGTGAATTAAATCACTCCACATTTATGTAGTACCTATTGTGATGCTGGACTCACATTTCTTGAGCATTAAAAATCCTGCATTCCATACTATCTTATGCAACATTGAACTTAGACCTCACTGCACTCCTGAAGTAGGTATTCTGTTAGCCCACTAGTTACAAGAGTACTCAGGGAACAAAGAAGGTAAGACTGCTGTTTGTGGAAACAAACACTGGAGCCAGACGTAAGGCCAAGTTCGTTTCTTCTTGTGCACCCTGTATCACAGTGTGACCTAAGGAATACGCACAAGGTGGCTCATGCTACATAACTTGGAAAACCATGTTCTACTCTTCAAGCCTTACAACTCCTCACTTCTATCAGTCAAAATTCCTGACAAACAAGTTACAGGATTCAGGTCATGGTTCCTGCAAAAGCTAAGGTTTGTAGTCAGGTGGTAACAGTGGAAAGGCAGACAGCCAGCCAAAAGGGAGGATACTTGAAAAGGCAGGCTGCAAAGTTCACCAACAAGAGTGTGTGGACTTTTTAAGGACTGTTTTGTGCATGGTGTGTGAATGTGCATACCATAGCATATGTGGAGGTCAGGGGACACTTAGAGAGTCAAATTCCCTCCTTTGACCTTTACATGTTCCAACCCAAGGTCCAGGCTCACTCCAAAAACACATTTACTGACTCAGCCACTTCACTGGCCAGAGAGGATTTCAATATTAAAAGATTAGACTGTATTTTGAAAACATTACATTCATCTACAAATCATGCTTATAAAAAGAGCTCCAAACAGAGAAGCAGGAAGAAGAGTAACCTAGGGAAACATGATTATTCCCCAACCTAGGGAAACATTCAATATGAAATAAAAGACATAAAAGCAAAGGAGCACCAAGCCATGCCATGGGCTCTAAGAACTAGGTATTTCCTGGTCACAGACAGAAACACATTTACATTTCAGGTACAGTTGAGCTCAGGTGCTGTCTTAACGGTGCTTCTTCTGTTTTTGTCCCTCAGGCTTCGGAACATTTACTACCTCTTTAACACAGCTGTGTTTCTTATCATTTGGCGCCTCCTCATTGTAAGGTCTCAGATGGCTCGGAACATCTGGTTCTTCATTGTCAGCTTCTGTTACAAGTTCATCTCCTACTTTAGGGCCTCCAGCACACTCAAGGTCTAGAACATTCCACCAACCCATCCTGTGGAACCTCAAATACCTCTAAGACAGTAAAATGTGTCTTAAACTAGGAAGTAACAAGAAGCATACCCAAGCAAGCTTCTAGTCAAACTTGCTATTCCATCTTCTCTCCTATTTCTTTCCACTGTATTTTTAAATTTGGTTCAGTGAGAAGGAAATGTATGCAGCCTCTAACTGCATACATTTGTTAAAACCTAACTTCCAGATTATGTCTTGACACCACCACTCCGCACTATCACACATGAAGCATGAGAGCACCGTTTTTCCTATACTTAGCTTCACTGGCCTGACACAACTAATTTCAACTTACTGAGCATAGAACACATGGCTGAAGCCTAAGCAGGCTAGAGAAAGGCAGCACTAGCCAGGGAAGCATGCTCAATACCAAGGCAAAAAGCTCCCACCCATGGTGAACAGGACCTTACAGCTCAGCATCCTTACAATACCACAGAAGTAGCCTACTATATTAAACACTAGAGTCCTGGTTGAGTTGAGGGGTAGGAGATGGGAAAAATAGGCTCACGTCTGCCGTTTCTCACCTGTATTCACATTTTAACCCTAAAAGAAGTAAACGGTGTATATAATTAGAAACCAAATACAAACTTAATCATACATGCACCATGTACTTACAAGTCAAAGTTTTTAAGTTGTGATTTTTGACATCCCTCAGTGTAAATCTTTTTAATTACCATTGCTCTGATACTCCTCTAAGTTTTATTCTTTTATTGATGTTGCCTTTAAAGCCCTTGTATGTAAGTGCACTTCACTCAGGCATTCGTCAAGAAGGCTGATAGGGAGAGGGAAGTTCCTAGACTAGAGCCTCACCTTTGCCAGAAGGAAAGCAACAATTTCAAAGAGTTCTAGTTTTTTCTCTTCACGTCTGGGATTGAAAAGAGTGCATCCCTGCAGCACCTGAGGCCCTTGTACCTCAGTCATCCCAGTTGTACGTTAATTGTATCATGTACAGAGCTCAAAAACACAAAGTTGTTGCTTAAATATTATGAATACCAATAAAAACCTTTATACATTCACAAATCCTCATACTCATAAGCCCATCACCCTAGTTTTGGTCATGTTTGAAATTTGGACACACTGGACTGCAGGATCTCTGCATGCTAAAAACAAGAAATAATCAAGGCATTTGAAACCTAAAATGTAACTGCCATACAAATTGCTGAAAACTACACACAGCAGTTAATATGTGTATGCTTACATGGTGGTAGCTCAAGTGTGCTTAGTGCTGAGCTCTTCTCAGCCCCAGGAGTAAGGTGTGGGAAAGCCCTTTCTGGTACAGTTTCTCCAAAAAAGATTAGTAAGGTTAGGGACTACTCTCCAGGCAGAAAACTCAGCTCTGAAACAAAGCACCTGTGGGTTCCTTGTGTTAAATATCTGCAAGACTCTAGATACAACTAAAAAAGAGGAATCCAAGATACAGGATTGGATTTTTAAAAGTTTACTACCTTTTGGTCACTGTTTCAGCAATCCAAGAACTCCAGGGATTGAATATTATTTTGAACTTCTGATTAAATAAAGTTCTGAATTACCAGTCTGTCTTGAGTGTTTTTAATTGCTGACCACTTCTTCCCACAATCGCTCTCCAGAGAAAAGGAGACAAACAAGCTGCACACTGACACTGGCACAAATTTACCTTGCAGTGCTTAGAAAGGAAAAATAACTATGTGAGAGTCCCCACCAATGAGAAATCCAGTTAACTAATGAATCCCATGTATGCACGACAATAGGGAAAAAAAACGGGTTCAGAGCTAAAAGTATAAAGATAAATGCTTGGAAAATAAGCCCTGGTGGTAAAGGGAGGATTGGTTACAACCAAAATGTCTTCTATGTGAGAAAAATGCCAACATAAACCACTATATTTTGTTCTATTAATATAGACTAGGGAAAATATACAAATAGGAAGTCTTGGTAATATCTAGTCTACACCACATTCTTGATGATAGGGATCAGAAAGGCAAACTAATGCTGACACACACACTCCAGAAAAACACCTCTCATACTTCTATATTACCACTTTTAACTCATTTAAATAATTTACAATACTGAGGTAAACAGAACTTCCAAACAGTATTTGTCTTAGTCACTGTTCTGTTTTTGTGAAGAGGTGAAGAGACACTATGCCAAGGCAACTCTCATTTTTAATGCTTCCTTCCATACTTACAGTTTCAGAGGCTTAGTCCATTATTATGACAGGGAGCATGGTGCAGCAGTACCTGAGAGCTATACCCTGACCTAAAGGCAGGGAGGAAGAGATTGGCTTCTGAAGCCTCAAAGCCCACCCCACTGACATAATTCCTCCAAAGCCACACCTTCTGATCCTTTCAAATAGTTCCACTTCCTGGTGACTAAGCAGTCAAATATGAGCTTATACACACCATTCTTACTGAAACCACATTATTATAACACAAGGAACATTAAAATTAAATCATACCGATCCAGTTTCCAAAATCATCAGTAACTTTTATTAAAGTTCACAGGGCTCACATGGCTACCTTTCGGCAGCTGTGGCCCTGCTGTCTTAGGATACTGAAAAGCAGTGTTGGTTCCCAATGTCCAGAGAAGTGTGTGTATTTATTTGTGTATATATGTGTGTATATGTCACTGCCTACAATCTGCTCTAAAAACATGGTTATAAAGTTAATAAAACAAACCTAGCAATAGCTGGGTTTTGAATATTATACAACCAAGTGTGGCTACTTATATAGCAAATCATGCTTACCTAAGTTTGAGCAGAACCAAGTCTTCTGACATGGAATGTTTTTAGCATCTTCCTATTTTATCTGAAACTCTGAGTACTGGAGTCAGAGACATGAGGTAGAATAACATGTATCAACTCTAGAAAAATATCTTCCTGTGCCTTATGAGTTCTTTTAAGGTATTACATAAAGTGCACAGATAAGTTACTCTCAGAAGTTAATTTTAGACTTGTATTAGGAGACACCAAGCACTGGCTTTACTGACTGCAATCTTGTCCAGTGAGTGTACAGATGCACTCATATGAACCACAGTGTTGTGTGCACACTGATGCTTGTATTTGTGGCTCCTATTTACATGTACGTGTACCCATGCATGGAGGCCAGCAATGCTGGGCGTCTTCCTCCATCATTTTCCATTTATTTTCACACAGCATCTCACTGAACCTGGGGCTTGCTGATTCAGCAAGACTAACTAGCTAGTCAGAAAGACTCAGGGATGCTCCTGTCTCTGCTTCCCCAGTACTGGGATTGCAGAGGAATGCCACACCAGGCTCCATCATTATGCTGGTAGTATTATAAAGAATCTGAGAAGCTTAAACAAGAGAAGCTGAAACATTAAATGGCATGCTGAGTTTTTAAGGATCTCAAAGCTCTGGACATGTATTTCTTAAACCACCAAAACAATGTATCTAGAGTACAAGTGTAAACAATTTTGAAGTAAAGGAGTTACATGTAAATTTACTTCCTGGCATTTGAATTAAAATACATCTATCAAAATATTATATCGTATATGCATTTCAAAGTTAAGTCTGTAAGTTGTTTCAGATGAGAAAGTCTGATGACAACGAAATATACAGTTTTCCTGTGTATCTGATAAAAAAAAAACAGAAAAGTGCCCAATACTCAAAACTGAGAACAGGGGCTGGAGAGATGGCTCAGGGGTTAAGAGCACCGTCTGCTCTTCCAGAGGACCCGGGTTCAATTCCCAGCACCCACATGGCAGCTCACAACTGTCTATAACTTCAGTTCTGTGGCAAAACACCAATGCACATTAAAGAAAAAAATAATAATGAAAACAAAGTTGAGAACCAATGGATCTTACATTCTAATACTGAGCCAGGTTATCTTAGGAGGTAGATAGTCAAGGGTTTAAACACTTGATAATAATTTATTCAACTAGTTATTGACTGTCTTAAATACAAACATAATTTAAAAAAATACATTTTAAGTAAATGAGGTCTCAGACTTACACACACACACACACACACACACACACACAAATGAAAAAGACTGTATTGAATAGACATTCGGATATCCTGGCTCTAGGGAAACATAGGCATAGGGAAAGCTATGTAACTAGCAGGTTAGCGAGGGTATCTGGCCTGGAAAGGAAACTCTGGTGAGGCCAAAAGCTCCTCCACAAATCCAAGTTGCAGTTGCCTTCATCACCCAAATAGAATTTTGTGACCCTGACTATTTCAAAATCAAAGTCTTAACTTTTAAAATGAAAATCAATGGCAAAGAAAATCTTGCTTTAAACAAATTCCCAGATTCAATTTTAATAGAAAAGATACATCTTAATAAGATTTTAATGTGGCACTTAGAAAACATCAAAATAATTAAAAATAATTTTAAATCTTTTAAAGACACTGTACTACTGAAAGTAATTCTAAATCAGAATTTTCCTCCCTGAAACCTGACTAAACCTTCTAGCAGCAGACACGGAAAAGCAACATTCAGTCTCAAGTGGCCAACATTCTGGTTCTCACTAACAAAATTCTTCTAGAAAGATGTTCTGTTTCTAGTCCAACTATAAAATTTAAGGGAAAAAACAATACCAACCAACCAAAAAAGCCACAAAGAAACAAAAGCCTTAGAGAAGGCTCATTCATTATTTAAAATTTCTTGGATCATTTTTTTTTTAATTTTAAAACATTACATTATTAGTTAATCTTTTAACTCTTAATACTGTGCATTTTAACCAAAATGTTTTATTTTCTACAAAATGCCATTTTTTCATACACTTTACAGCTGAGGGCTTTGTTGCCATCTCCTCCCCACCAGATTGCCCACCCTCTTTCAAGAAAGCCTTTTTTTTTTAACCTGTAAAAACACTGACTTGAAAAAAACCAGTAATTTGTGACAGGCGACATTCTAAGCCACTACTGTCAGTGTGGTCCTGTGTCTGAGAGGGACAGAGCAGTTTTCTTCTCCCTCGATGATTTAGCTTCTAGAGACTAACTGATGCTTCTGCTTCTGCCCTGAAGTATCATAAGAGGAAAACTGACTGGCATACAAATTTGGCAGTTTTTAATAGCACCTGACAGGGCTCCAGAGCCCCGAGGGCAGTACTTTGTTCCTGGCCCAGTCTTACAGCTATGCTTATGCTGCCCAGGCCTGACACTGTCCTTGTATACAACACTGCCTCATCTATCTGTTAGCTATCCTGTTTTTCAGCTCCTCACAAGCATACAATACCTTTCCCTCAATATTTTACAAATTAGTAACTTTTATCTTTTTAAACTGTGCTTTCTTATTATCCCTGTGGTGTCCCATGTACAAGTTATGATACTATCACATACCATAGCACTTATATACCTGCCCTTGGAAAACATCACCTTAGCTTCTACGAACTGATCTTAACAGTCAGGAAAATCAGCAGCTGGAGTTCAAAGGCAAGCAATCACCTTCATCAGAACCCAGTACTGGACAACATGGTCTTGTCAATATGGCTTCACATTAATATGGCTGTACACAGGGCCAGTCCCTGTTTCCTTTATTAACCATGTGAGCTGATTACAGTTTTTTAAAGTCTAGACTAGTTTTCCATATGTTTTACACATTTTATTCTGACATCTTTTAAAAACAAAAAGATGCACACATTTGCATTTATCAATGCCCTTTTTTGTTTAAATATGGTTTCACTTTCACCCTCTAGGAGGCTCTGCTCTTCATGCTGTCCATTTTCTGGAAGAGAATCAGAGTGCTGTCTTCACTTGGTACTCTGGCTGGGCTGCCTTTCCAGTTAGCTGCATAATTTCTTCTAGACATTTGTAACAGACACAACATATACAGGATGACTTCAGTTTGTTTTTTCCCTTGGCTGTTTTTTTTTTTTTTTTTCCCTTTTTAAAATAAGTATGTTTCTGGATTCTCATATTTTCTTTTCTTTGAATATATTGCACAACTTTTTATTATTAGAAAAGGTTTATGTTTCAGACAAAAAGTTTTTCTCCACCCAGAAGGTGCTAATGTGTATTATTCTCTAAAAGAGGTAAGTGGTTTTCGGTGTGGCCATCTTCAAAGGGGACCTAGCGGGAAGAAGAAGATCGGAGAATTAGTTCTATTCTATATGATATCTGATCACAGGCTTTGCGGGGGAGGGCAATCCTTTCTATTTATACTCAAGGACAACAACATGACTTAGAGACAAACACCATGTGCAGTATCACTTACAGAATGGACGGGCTTGTAGGATCCAAGTCTGAAACGACAGCAAATTATTTCCACTATAAATTTTCCAATTCCATGTAACATGCCTGCAATGAATAATAAGTTCACATTATTAATTAAACTGCTTTTGAAGTTACTGTGTAAGAATAAAATACTGCAGATAACTATAGAGCAATAGGCCATGGAAGGCGGCAAAGTAGCCTGCAGTTGCCTCTGAAGCTAAAACTACTCCAGAGGGTTAAATTTAAAAACAGATGTTCTATCAAAATCAAAGGTCACACACATAACACACAACACTGATACAACCTTTACCACACTTTCTCACATAACTTGCAAATAACATAGACTTAAATGAACAAAATAATGCATAAATGGAGCTGCTTAAGAAAAGCTGTTCACTTGTTCTAGAAATTAATCAAAACAACACAAGGTTCCAAGAACATAACTCACCAGCTCCAAGTAACCAAGGGCTAGGATGCATCTCTAAAAGGATTCTAGAATCATGAGCTAAAACCAAAAGCATTACTTACTTAATCAAAATATGACTTCATATAGTTTATAAGGACAGAACTTTAAATCAGGAAGAATTTACATCTGTATGCTTTTTGGGCATTTTCTCATTTAACTCTATAGGACACTTTCAAAACATGTTTCAGAAAAGGCACATAAACTATCTAAGGACTACCAAGCCAATGGCAGAACACTGACTCCATTCCAGCTGTCTATGGTTAACACCCAGGACATGTGTAGCTTACCATATAATCTTCCTTACATTACTGAATTCTGTGAAATAGGTGTGCTTACAGGATAGGAAACATAATTTAGAGCTTTAGAATTTAAAGAAGTCATGCTGGAGAGATGGCTCAGCGGTTAAGAGCATTGACTCTTCTTCCAGAGGACCTGAGTTCGATTCCCAGCATCCACATGGCAGCTAACAACTGTCTGTAATTTCAAGATGTGACACCCTTACACAGTTATACTTGCAGGCAAAACACCAATTCACATAAAATAAAAATAAAAATAATTTAAAGAAGTCTCCAAGTATTAAAACATGAAAATGTATATATATTTTTTTTTTTGCTGTCTTTGTCTTTAATAGTGTATTTCTTGCTGTCTTTTAATAGAGACATCATTTTATGTTGTCTCATTTTATTTATTTACTTTGTACTAAGCCTTGAAAAAGTAAATGCCTTACAAAAGCTATGGCGGACTCCATCAATGAACTCTCTTCCCAACATCTTAAATTTAATGAAAACTTTTAGAAATCAGATAAAGAAAGCAGGGGATAACCACTAGTGCCTACAATCCCAACTACAGATACACAGTAAGAGCTTATCTCAAAACAAAACAAAAGGAAATTAGGCAAAGAAATGAATGTTAACCTGTTGTTGAAAAGATTCCTCCAATAATACCACAGAGTCTTACAAAAAACTGCCAGAAAGGCATGTGTTCCTCAGTGACTGTCACCATGAGAGAACTGAGATCGTATTTCATAAATATTCCAGAAACTCCATGACTGCCTGCAGCATGGTTAATGATGCGTTCCTGAGAGAAAGAAGAGAGGAGAGGAGAGAAACAATGCATGTCATGTGGGCACCAACACATATGGCTTACCAAAGTCCAGTTACACATTACACCCTAGTGAACTGCACTAGACTGTAAGCTCTTCAGGGACAACTTTGGTTTAAGTGGGGTAAGCTTTTCAAAGAATCACCTTGACCTTATTGTGATGTTGCACATCTGTAATCTCACTCCAGAAAGCAAAAGCTGGAGGGCCAGAGCAAAGGGCACTGTTTCGAAAAGAAAACAGCCCCAACTGTGTTTGAAAATGATAATCTTAAACATACCAGATTACTAATACATTTAAAACTAACCAAGCAACAAAAATCAAGTTTATATTGTAACATGCATGTATTGGTTTTTTTGCAATTATTTCTTGTCATTTTATTTCTACTAAACTGAAATTAAACTGCAAGCATTAGGCACACATACACTGTGGTCAATATCCTGTCCCTTATTACTAACACAGAGAATCTTATAAATGAACCACTAATCAAGTTTCCAACAATGAATTCATGCAAAAACTCTGTTAAAAGCCCTGTGACCACATACAATAAAGCAAGCTATCTTGGGCATCGGGGCATCCAATTACACTGCAGAGGACAAGGAATGATTAAAATGAGCTTCCAAAACTAACAGTGGCCAGCTCCTCTCCCACCCTGCACTGTGAAACTCAATGCAATGATCAATACTTTACTCACATATAATAAAGATCCTTATACAATGGAATTTTTTTCTTTTTGATTTAACTTTGCTATTTTCAAATATATCCTGAAGATAATTTCACATTCAAACATCATCCTTCTTTTTTATAGTTGCATGTTTCTAGTCTTCTACTGTTATAATAACACAATGAGCAACCTCATACATGTAGTATTTTTCTTCTTCTCCCCCCACTGTATCTTGGAAAGGGGTTTCTACAGATAACTGGAACAGAGGCAATATACACACCAGTTTGAAAATGTAGCTGAACTCTCTATAGCCCACAGCAGGTCTATAATCCCATATACCTGCTTGCTTTGCCCAAAGCCTTGCTAAACCTATACAATGTTTCCCAGGTGTTAGTCAATACTTCTGTTGAGAAACATCTTCCTACCCTTGTAGAAATGGTGAAGAGTACATCACATATACATACATACACACATATATACATATATACACACACATACATATACATACACACACACATACATATACATACACACACATACATATGCATAAACACACACACCAATACCCACGCTTGCTCCTTGAACCATTTGAAAAGTTAGATACTTAAAAGTTGCCTTCTGAAATAATGTAATTCAGAAGATGATGGAGAACCTTATTCTCACTGTAGTTATGATCATCTGCAGCACTATCACATGAAAGAGAATTCATTTGGGCACCCGCTCTTGAGGATGACCAGTCTCAAGATTGATTTATAATACAGAATACAATCTAGAACACTGTTCAAGCTAGTTCTTTTTCTCCATGAAGCCAATGAGATTCACCTACCTGAGGCTGAAGAGCAGCACACTTTCAATCAGACCTGGCTACACTGAGGGACTAGTGAGAGCTGAGTATGCACATTCAACACTTAAAAAAAAAACAACAAATAAAGCAGAAAACCTGCTGATAGCTCCTCTACCAATCAAGATATTACAAATCAAGTTCATAAACTAACTCCTGCCATTATAGTTTAATTTGTAATAAAGACATTGCTAGTACTTTTCTTTAAATCTTTTTAACTCTAGAACACACATACTCATTTCTGATACATTTTTGCTTAAAATGTTAATTCATTTCAAAACTTCTATAAATTTTTAAATGTGTGTTGGGGGGTGCCTACTAAACCTCCAATCTTATCTTTAAGTTGGGAAATTATAACAAAATCCCTCCCTCAATCATCTTATCACTTAGAACCCACTTACCCTTTCTGTCACAGAGAACTGATGGGTGTCAGCTGAAATCTTGGATGTGTGTAGCTTCGTTGGCACAACTGTAATGAAATATTGGAACATCTGGTTGTCTAAAATAGAAACAAAATATGCCTTCTCATCAATCTGATAGCAATAAAATACTATCAAATCCACTCTTCTATTAAATACAACAAACTTGAAATTTAATATTACCACTTGTTTCAGTATGTAATAAATAATTTAAAAAGAAAAGCTGGTGAAAACAATATACTCATTGATTTGGTAAAACAAAGTCCCACACAGGACACAAGGGGTGTGGGGGTGCCCATCCTTGATTTAGTAAGTAATTAAGTAATTTTAAGAACTGCCCATCTCCTATGACAGGCAAGACTACTAGCGGAAGGATTAGGGCACCAGCCCAGCCACATAACCTTCCACCTACACTGTCCTGCCTATGGGATATGCTGGGGTAAGAGTGGCACAAAGACTGTGTGAGTGGCCAACAAATGACTGGTCTAGCTTGAGATACATGCCATGAGAGTGAGCCCACCTGACATTGCCTGAAGTGCTAGGACCCAGAGGCTGGATGGCCCAGAGACCCAGGATAGAACCAAACCAGACTAGAGAATAAAAACATCAATATAATAATGCCTAATGATATTCTGCTATACTCCTAAATTGGAGCCTAGCCTAATAGTTATCAGAGAGGCTTCATCCAACAACTGGTGCAAACAGATGCAGAGAGACCTGTCAAACATTAGGCCAAGTTTGGGAATTACTGTTGAAGAAAGGGAGAGAACTGTAGGACCCAGGAGGTCAAGGACACAAGAAAAAAAACCCCACAGTTCAACTAACCTGGGCTCACAGGTCACAGAGACTGAACCAACAACCAGGGAGACTGCACGTGACAGTTGTGTGGGTTGGTTTTCTTGTGGGACCCCTACAGTAGGAGCAGGGGCTGCCTCTGACTCTTGCTGGCTTTTTTAAGATCCTATTTTTCATACTGGGTTGCCTTACCCAGCATTACACAAGGTGAGGTGCTTAGTCCTACAGCAACTTGGTATGCTAAGTGTTTTGGTGATAACCACTGGAAGCCTGCCCCTTTCTGAACAGAAACATAGGAGGAGTAGATGGGGAGGATAAAAGAGGAACTGGGCTGAGAGATCAAAGGAGAACTACAATCAGAATGTAAATTAAATAAATAAATATTGTTAGAAATGAAGACAATATATTCGTATTTGGTAAAAATAAAGCTCCAGTTAAAGCCACAAGAGGTGTGCAGGTGCCCATGTGCCCATATACATTAGTTTAGGCACTGACAACAATGTATAGGGCATTAAGGAGGCAAAGGGAGCATCTCTTCAGAGCAGAAACACTGATAAAACCTAGATGTCACTGCAATTGCAACCACATTTCTCATGTCTGTTAATCTTACATATACCAGTAACTGAAGTTGAATTTGCCAGACTCTGAAATGACACCAGAGCAAAAGGTAAGTAAACAAACTGCTCAGAGATCGCTAGACCATCAAAGAGTAACTTTTATGGTCACTGGGCATCACCAGGGTTAATACAAGTTACCAAAAATCAATGTTCAAAAACAAACTCACAAGGTAACACAAGCCTGTAATCTCGGGAGGACTGCTGTGAGTTCAAGGCCAACCTGATCTAAATGGAAAAACACTGTCTCAAAATAACAGAGTCACCTGAAAACAGGCTATGCACCACTTGCTACAAAACTAAGAAAATAATCCTCAGTGCTTAAGTAAGTACTTCACTTGGAATAAAAACTTAAAAACTAACATACATGGATACTGTGATATCTATCATACACCTGACACCACTACATGTATGCACGCGCGCGCACACACACACACACACACACACACACACACACACACACACAAACAATAATGCCACTCTGGAATAACTCTTGAGTTGGTGACATTCTGTGGGGAGCTTCACATAAAAGCACACAGCATTCTAGAGCCTTGAACCTGTGTCAAGAAGAGAAATTCTTTCTCTGGTAACTGTGGAAAGGACAGTTACACCATTACCAACACAACCCTCTTGCCCCTTTAATCTATTGTAGGACTTACTTTTTAACATTCAAATCCCATTCACTTCTATCCCATACTCAGCAGATTAGCTTCACAAGAGTGATAGTAGTAAAAACATACCAATACTAAGGTTTTAAGAGCAATTTCCTATATGCAAATTCTAAGAGTAATTATTAAATACTTACGATCTACAGCAATCTTTTCAGTTCCATCTAAAGGATTAATAATTCCTGGAACAAGCTCTCCAAAAGACAAATGATCTATTCTGTGAGAAAAGTTGTAAGCTAAGATAAAAAATAAAGACAGAGAATATTACTTACTCTTTGGAGTGTCATGCTATGGATAGTTTTATATTCTCACCTACTCTCAAGATCACCTAAAACTTCAAGTTTAATAATACTTAAAACAGCATGTTAAGAGAAATACATGAGAAATGTACAATAAGCAAATTCTGATAAAATAGTGCCTCAAATCTTATTGTATAAATTAATTTCTATTAAATGTCTTATTTAATCCTGATGTCCAAAACATGCAACTTTCTTGATTCTAAACATTGTACAGAATAACATCATGCCATTAGAGCACCTAAGGTGATGCCAGCCAAATAATTAAAGTGATAGCAGGTATTTTTTTAAGACACATTAATATGACCAACTGACTTTTATAGCATTTGTTTTATTTTAAAAGCAAAGTTTAAGAAGAAAGTATTGCTTGGTACAGTGGTACCAGCTTGTAACCCCAGCACTTGCAAGGTAGATGCAAGAGGATAAGGTGTTCTAGATCAAGGCTATTTACAGCCTCATGCCAACTAGGCCATATGAAAACATGCTTCATTCAATCCCACTCTTCAAAAACACTTAAGCTTTATCATAATTATTGTACCAAAGTAATTTTTTGTCTGTGTGAACATGCCTAAATCTAGATCTACAAACTAAGGTCAACTCCAGATACGGTTTCTTTGTTATTGGACACGTACATAATGATACAAAGCACTCCTGGGTTCCCCACCACCACCACCAAATTGCAGGAATTTCTGGACAGTGAACAATGAGAAGGATAGTGAATGTACAGATAGAACAGATTTAAAGAAATATATTTTTTCTCCTTTAGACAGATATCAAGTTTTTGTTTCTTTTTGAATAACAATTTTTAAACAGCTTATTTTTGTTTGTTTGATTTTTACTTTCTGTGAAAGGGTCCTGCCATTCACTGACATGATACTATTTAGCACAGGCTAACTTAAAATTCATGGCAATCCCCCTACTTAAGCCTCCAAGTGCTGGAGTTACAGGTGCCGACACACTTAGCTAACATTTTTATTTACTTAGTTTTGAGACTCAGTCTCACCATGTAGTCCTGGCTGGCCCGGAACAGAGATCCACCTGCCTCTGTCTCGGGATTGCTAGGATTAAAGGCAGAAAGTGTGTGCCATCACAAGAGTCAAGTTTATCTTTAAAGTTCTACCTTGTGTTTGCACTAAAACAAATGAAACACACACACACAAGATTAACTTCTCTTGAAAATTTTTCTACACTAAAACAAAAGCTCAGAAATTGCTCACAATCATGGTTGACAAGTGCTGCCAAATGTGCATGCCCTCGAGGATGTGGGATTGCCCTGAAAAGAGGAAAAACAGACATATAACTGACAAGAAGGCCAACCTTCCCTGTCATTCAGCAGCTTGTATTGCAGAGTAAGAATACATTTGGCCCACAGCTAAGCCATCTCAGCAATGCAATGAGCTGAGGGCTGCAAAAAGCCAAATGAAAAACATGTAAAGTATTTATGAGCCAAGATGATAGAAACCAAGTGTATTACATGGTTACATAGCGAGAACAATGATTACCAAGGAAACACAAAACTCTAATAATTGAGTTCATTCTGTACCTTACGTGCTTTCCAGGGAAATTTTTTTGCTCCTAACGTGCTTTCCAGGGAAATTTTTTTGCTCAGAGGTTTAAAGCTGGTGTTTCTAATTTCAAAAATGATCTCAAATGTGTCTGGTAATGACCTAAAACATTTCACATTTCCTCTCTGAAAACACAAACTCATAAGCAAGCTTCAACTGAGCTTATTCATTCCCTTTAAGACATTTCTAGAATACTA
The DNA here is from genome assembly GCA_004025045.1 of Sigmodon hispidus. Taxonomy (NCBI): domain Eukaryota; kingdom Metazoa; phylum Chordata; class Mammalia; order Rodentia; family Cricetidae; genus Sigmodon; species Sigmodon hispidus. The sequence continues at coordinate 71,381 of PVIH01006679.1, forward strand.
TTAAATAGAGTCTTCTCTTTATATTTTGTGTACTACAAATCAGTAACTCCCAGCTTAAGGTAGAATTTCCTAAACTGCACAACACATTTTTAAAACTTCCTTTGTACTTGCCCTGGTGTCTGACAATTGGAACCACAGTCTGAGCTGAGACATGCTAAGTATGAGACTTCTATCAGTCTGCTGAAGCTCTGAAGGCTGTTGGAGCCACTCAGAACCACCACATGTTACTGCAGCAACTTTGTCAGAGCTCTAGTTTATACATACTGTCTTTCCTGTTAATTTTAGGTTAAATTTATTATGAAACGTTCTATCAAGTGTTCACAAAATTTAGTTTCTAAAGCACTGAGAAAAAACAGTAAAAAAAAAAAAAACCATAAGTAAAACTTCGTCACTGCTCAAGCATCAAGTTACTGTGCAGAAGGCCAAATTGTAATGCTGAGCTTTTACTTTTAACAAAAGTCACAAAAAAGGACAATATTAAGTCCACAAGAGCAAATGAAATAACTGCTAGTTGACAACGCATTTCAGCAGATGTCATATTAGGCAGTAAAATTGGAGGTCTCCATTTCTTAAAAAACAGCTTTCTCTCAGCTATTTAGCACAGACTATGTACAAACTCCAATCATATCAATAACTTAAAGGTAGCATTGATTCCTCAAATCCACTCAACAACATACAGTATATCAGTGATATCCCTACATTCATCAGGATCAAAGTAAGCCCAGTCAGTCACCTCTTTTGCTTTTTAAAAAAAATATATATATATGATTTTTAATTATATATGTTTGTGTTTGTACGTGGGTATATGCATGTGAGTGCAGTACTTTTGGAGGCCAGAAGAGGGTGTCAGATACCCTGGAGCTGAAGTTACAGGTGGACTGTGAGCTACCCAATATGGGTGCAGGAAAAGGAACTCATGTCTCTGTGAGAGCGAGCGGTAGGTAGCACTCCACCACTAAACAATGCCTCCAGTCCTATCTTGCTTCTTCATTGAGTATGAATACTGAGCTCACTGTCCTCAGTTGCTGAGCACTTTCTCAATGAAGGCCAATGGTCCAAGGCCAAGGTTTTCAATGAACATACTTCTTCAGCTGCTGCAAAACAAACTTCATTAACCTAAAGGATTAAGTAAAGGATCTTTCTTGGTTCACCAGTGATACATGCAGACACTTAAGTGTAAATTCATTTTCACTTAGAAATTCTACTAGACATTTCACTTTAACTTTCTAATTTTCTAACCACTGCTTTTCTATGGACTACTTTTCTATTGGGTGGGACTACTGTGATAGGTAAGTGCTTGGTTAGCTTAATAGTATTAACATACACAGTGTTCTTTAAGTGCAGTCATATATAATTATCGTAATACTCTGTAGCCAACTTAGATGGTAATTTAAAAGCATAACAACTAGGGCCTATGTTTCTATGGCTTTTACATGGTAATATAATAACTAAGTACAGCAATGTACACAACACTGGCAACTGCCCTGCAATGGACCAAGTAACACCAATCAAGCATTAAGACCATTACATAGTCAACAGCTTCATCCTCAATATGAAACTGTGATGCCAAAGCAGTCCTGTACAAACAAATAAGCATGATTACCATTCAAAAAAATACCTTCATCTTTTGGGCAGTAGAGGAGTGAGACAGGATCTTACCATGTAACTCTGGCTGGCCTCAAACACAAAGATCATCTGCCCCTGCCTCCTGAGCATTGGAATTAAAAGTGTGTATTGTCACCATACCCAGCTAAAACTTCACTTTTGAATGCAAATATGAACTTCTCTCATTAATGAAAAAGGTAATGGGGTATATCTGGAATCTACCCTATCATCTACTTGCTTTGTAAGCCTTTGTTCTATCTCAATTTTAGCCTGTTCTTTATTCTTTTGGTGCTAAGAATAATGACTGTCCTTCCCTGCTCTTGGTTTAAAAATGAAAAGTTAAAACAACATTGAAGATTTCTACACGGTATTCCTTATTTGTGCTTTACCCAATAATCAATTTTAACAACTAAGACACACACAGAGAATTTTCCATAATGTGCACATCCTTCCTGATTAGTACTTTGTCTTTTTTTTTTCCTGGAGCTGAGGACCGAACCCAGGGCCTTGTGCTTGCTAGGCAAATGCTCTTCCACTGAGCTAAATCCGCAGTCCCTTTCCTGCTTAGTAATAATGTCACTGTTAAGTTCTAGTGTGCCCCAACAGGTCTTAACTCATGTTTACCTTGTTCTGCAGGACAGGCACTTTGAAAAGAGGCAATGTAATAGAACTACATTACAATCCACTACAGAGCACTTCCCTTTTAGGAGAATGACTACTTCTGGCAGCTGTCTGAGCTTGGGTGCACTCAACAGAAACACTAGAGCCACGGCTCACTTCTGTCCCACTGACACTATCATTTTGTGTTCCTGCTGGAAGTACAAATTTAGAGACAGAAATTCTTCTAAATAATCAAATTACAAACCATAGCGTAATACTTGACTTCAATAGTCTCTCACAACCTGAAGTCTGCGAGAATTTAGAATTATTTTAGATCATGTCTTCTACTTTTTGTTAGAAAATATAAATTGAAAATTTATAGACTAGCAGCATAAACAAGCACTTTCTTTCAAAACTACAAATGTTAAAACTCAAATTCAGTTATCGCAATGCAAATGACTTATTAAAAGTGTTTCAAATTTCTCTGTGTGCTTTCTGACATTTTCTAACCCATCAGAGGGGCCTGGCAACAAAAGGAAAACAGTATTGAGCCTCAGTCAGGCAGAAGAAAGGCTTTTTGGTTGTGGCACTTACTGGTTTATGAGGTTAAGGATGCTAATGGCATCCATGTACCACAAACAAGAAACAAAGCATCCTGCAGAGAATCATAACTCACACAAAGAACTCTGAGACAATGCATACACGAGAAACTATTGACCTGAGCATCAACTCAGTTCTGCTACACAGAGGACCCATGGTTGCTTGAACACATGCTGGGAACTTAGGGAAGACTCACTAGCCTGTGTTGTTCAGTGTTCAAATACCATCCCATCAACAGATAAGGCACTCATCATCTGAGTGGCCTGTACACGTCTTACTTGGTCACAAGTATATGCCTCCTCCTTATGCATTCTGGTATGCAAAGTCCAAGCATTTGCATATTGAAATTTAAACACCATATTCATGCTCAACTGTTTTCTTATATATGGCTAAGACTGCCATTGTACTCAAAAGGTAATAGGATCAACATTGAGCTTCACAAACTTAACATCAAAGAATAAAAGGTAAGTCTACTTGAGTTTATATCTGTTATATATAAGTTATCATTTGCTGAAAGGCACAAAACTGGGGGGAAAACAGCCCAAAATACTGTGTTTCTTTCTAAACTAGAGCACTGTTTACAAGTAAAGCTGTAATGAGTCTCTCCATCATGTGCTACTTCTATGGTGCCAAGGTTTCAAAGTCCTCAGTACCATATTGCAGATGAGTAAATGAGCAATGAACAGTGGCCAAACAACAAAGTCTGAATTTGCAGGAGAAAAGCACAATAAAGAAAAAATAAAGTTTGATCGATCATTATAAACAATGACATCTTTTCTGAAAAAGAAAAAAAAAAAAAACGTTTAATGTTCCCTCTACATAAACAAAAGCCTTTGAGTGGGTTCTCTTCTCTGACATGCTTGCTCTCCTTTACTCTCTATATAATTTGTAACACCCCACACAATTTTAAAGTTTCCTCATGAAGCATCTGCTGACTTGCAAACAAACTATGTTATATAATTTCTTTTACTAGCTATAATCTCCTTGAGTGCCTCAATATAACCATAATTAAGTAACAACTAATGTATTTACTGTTCAAAGTTTGAATATTCTTCAGTACCAGGGAGAGTAATAATGGCTTCCCTCTTTTTTCATTGTTTAATCCTGAGTCGCTAGGCTAGTACTCTGCACACAACAAGTATTCAAACAATGGCTTAGAGAGTGAAGTACTCATCAACAGTCCATGGACAGAGGAATCTGGAAGGGGATGTTTATCAATGGTGAAATTTACCAATTTACCAGCTTTTGTGGTGTTGGATTACACTGAGGAGAGTGACAGTCTTCCTAAGCTGTTACATAAATTATTTCATTTTAGATATCAGTAACTTTTGACTTTTTCTAGAATTAGTCAGGGACTGCATTTTGATGAGACCTACCAAAGGGTTAAACAAAACAAAAACCTACTATTAATAAATAAACACACTGATAGAGCATCTAGGGTCAGGTTCTCTGGCTATAGAAGTTACCAGTAAGAGGTTTTAATTCCTATTTACCCACAGACAGCACTTTAAGTGCCCTTTGTGGTTGCCTGTGCAAAAGATTGAATTGAAAGATTGAATTTTAATTAATTTTAATTTTAATTAATTAAGCTCCAACTCCATCTAAGAAACTTTAGGAAGTGAAAAGAACATACTTGCCCACAGTTATGTGAAAATTCCCTGCTACTTTATTGACATATAGATGACCATGGATTCTGCAGGCATCTGGAGTCAGTGCTAAATCATCATCTCTGTAAAGCAAGACACAACCAGGGGTTTTAATGCACATCCAATATAGAGACCATGTACTGGTGTGAAAATAGCACACAGGAAAAAGAAAACTCCCTAAAGATAAACTTTTAGCTAATGTCCTAAATGTCAAGATTAGAGCAGTGGTTTCAATCCACCTAGAGCTGCTATACAGCTATTTTTGCATAAATATACATTATGTATTTTACGTCCAATGCAGGACTCTGAAAATCAAAAAGCAGTCCAACAGCAGCTTACTTTCCTTATGTATTTCTGGCACTGTAGTATAGCTGGATAGGAATGGAACTGAGATCAGGAAAATGCACTCCAGTACAAACTGGGCATTTTCTTCCTAAACCAACATAAAGCCCATGCATATTTTTAAATCTTAAAGATCATTTTCATGATTACAGCAATTCTTGTTACCTACTCTGACATGAGTAAAAATAAATTAATAAAAACGCAGTCTTTTAATTTTCTTAAACCAGTAGAATTTTAAATAAAGATACACCACACATACAAAATTAACTTGATACAAAGCTCAAAAATCATAGGCTAAAATTTAAGGACAAAATACCTTAAGTGTATATAACACTTTCAAAAAAGAACAGCAGGCCAATACTGAAAGTACATCAAAGTAAACCTGGCAAACTGAACTTCTGAGGTGCCCCTCTCACCTTGGTGGCAGTGCCGTTGCTGCACTTTTAAAAGCACGTTTGAATATCACATCTTGAAGAGAGTGTTCTTCTTGAAGCCTACTCTGAATCAGCTGCAGCATCCTAAATGTGAAAAACAGTAAAATATGCAACAAGCCAAGACTTGCTCAACAATAACAAGGCTTCTGACTAACACAAACCGAATGTTTACTACAGGATTACATTCCAGAACAGAGTTTATCAGCTTTTCTCAGGAAAAGTGAGGATGGGTAGCAGTTTAACCCACAGGTAGTCAGAAGAACCAAAAGGCAACTTCTTCTCTGGAGTATCTAAGCTAATTTTTTACTTCTGTCACCACTAAAGTTAAGTTACAGGCCATACAGCAGGGTATTGGATTGGAGGCTGCAGATTACTGAGATACAATCCCAAGGCTTATTATAAACAAGGTCATGCACCATTTAATACCACCTAGTGTCTTCTTTTACCAAAGAAGTAAACTTGATTCTAAAGAACCATTCTAAACAAAGTATTATAATTAGTATCCACATAACTTTTAAAATAGAATCAACAGGATTATAGAAAGCAAAGACTGCATTTAAGAAACAATGTTTAAGGGATGGAGGGATGGCTCAGTGGTTAGGGGCACTGTCTGCTCTTTCAGAGGACCTGGATTCAGTTCCCAGCACTAACATGATGGCCAACAACCATCTGCAACTCCAGTTTCAGGGGAACCAATGCCCTCTTCTTGCCTCTCCAGGCACCAGACACACAGGTGGTGCACAGACAGACATCCATATGGAGGGCTGAAGAAATGGCCACCGTGGTTAAAAGCACCTGTTGTCCCAGCACAAGTCATAGGTTTGAGTCCCAGCACCCACATGGTTGTGTTTACAACTACCTACAACTCCAGTTCCACAATGTACATGGTAAACAGACAGATTCAAGAAGAATATTCGGGGCTGGAGAGATGGCTCAGCGGTTAAGAGCACTGACTGCTCTTCCAGAGGACCTGGGTTCGATTCCCAGCACCCACATGGCAGCTAACAACTGTCTGTAGTTCCAGTTCCAGGCAAACATCAAGGCAAATAAATAATAAATAAATAAAGTTTAAAAAAAAAAAAAAAAAAGAAGAATATTCATACATATGAAATAAATAAATCTTAAAAATTAAAAAAATTAAAGTGTATATACACATAAAAATAAGTAAATTTTTAAAAAATAGAAGCAATGCTTAGATTCATCTCCTTTAACATGATCTTAAATAAGTAACAACTCAAGTCACAACTTAGCAAGCATAAAAACCACATACAGTGGGAAGAAATTAATGGTGACAAGAGAACTTTTAGGGCAGTAGAACTGCTCTTGATGGTACAATGGAAACAGAACATTACACACTGTCCACTCAAAAGAGTGACCTCTAAGATGGAGCTCCCAAGTGAACTATAGACCTTGGATAATGTTGAGTCCATGCAGTCTTACCAATTATGACAAGTAAGCCATTCTGGTGCTTAATTCTGATAAAGGAAAATAAGATATGGAAACTGTACTTTCCACTCACCTTTGCTGTGAACTTAAAACTACTCTAAAAAATAATGAACTTGAAAGTAAGAAAAAAAACTTACATGTAAACATATGATCTTTAAAAACAAAAATATTTATCTCATAATATACTATATTTCATCACAAAGGTAAGAGACATAAAAATGAGAAATATTTATGCACTATCCACTAAAATGCTAGGTGAACAAGTGTGTTTTGTTGATATTAAAAAATCAAATTTACACAGTAAACTTAGTTTAAAGTAAAGCTTAAATCTAGAAAGAGAAGCAGACATCCCAAAAGGCTATGTCTAGGTTCTGAAATTCTCTTCTAAAGATACTGTAATCCTAATTATTTTAGGCAAAACACCAAGAGCGTCAATTCCAAGATAAAGAACATTTTTGTATATATATGATTAGGAAGTGACAAGGCCTTACACATCTCCCTCCATACTAGAATACACATTTAGAGGCAGAGAGTAAAAATTAAGAAAGATGTAGAAAGCAGATGTCATCTTCAAATTATATGTCTAAAGGCAAACTCTGAAGCCCAGAAGCTGAAAGCTTCCAATTTTTTATAAGTCCTGCAGCTCAAGTTCGGCTTAATTGATAGCAGTGGTGGTCAGAGTATGAAGAAGCTGTGAGACTCTACTTGGAACACACTAACCAATAGCCAACTGTGAACTCTGTATGAAGATATGCAGAAAATCCAAGAATGACACAAAAGCCCTCTTACTTAATAAAAACAGTCCCTGTTCCTACTCATTTTTCCTCTTCAATACTTAATAGAACTGTAAATAAAAGGAGCCATCTTGGGTCAGAAGAGATGACTAGAGGGTTAAAAATGCTTTCTGCTCTTCTAGTACTGGGGGTTCAGTTCCCAGCACTCAAAGCATAGTTCACAACATGGCATACACATATAGGCACACATAGAAATCAGCTTGTTAGTGTTTCTGGGTGGGTTGTTTGTTATGGCTTTTAGACACAGGGCTTCACTATGTAGACCTGGCTCTGAACTATGGATCTTCCTGTCCTAGCCTCTTAATTACTGGGACTACAAGTATTCACACACACCTGACTGAAACTTCACTTTTTCTGGGTAAAAGTAATATATTTTATCTCTACACAGAACTTTCTTGTAAAAGTGCTAGAAACTCAGAAAGCCCTAATATTCACTGCTTTTCTTTAACTATATTCAATTTCAATATTAAAATCCTTCCAGTCAGGAAATTGGTAATTAAAAAAAAAACTCTTCAAGTGTTCTAGGAATTAAAAACAAAGTATCTGTAAACAAACAAACAATAAGTACATTTTTAGTAATCTCAAACTAGGTAACCTTAAATATAAGCCATTTTAAAACAAAAAAGGGATGGGGAAAGCATTTTTCTTAAACAAATACCAGGAACAGCCCTGCTTATACTGAGATAACACCAAGACAGCACACTGACAAATGAAAGGTTCAGACACCAAGTTCCTAGAGAGTCACATGTGGTTCTCATCACCCATGGTTCTGCAGTTCCTAGAGGGAGAAAGCTTTTCTTTTATGCGGTCCATAAAAATGAATCTTTTGCCTGTTTCTAGGACAGTTTCCATATTTAACCCTAAACTTAACTATTTAGCCCAAGAAAGAGAACTTATGATTCTGCTTCAGCTTCCCAAATGCTGGGACTAGAGGTATATATTATCACACCTGGCTCCAAACCAAATTCTAAACAACGCTCATATACTTTCATAATTAAATTGTTTTAAGTTAATTAAAATTTTAAATAAAAACTAAAACTTATCTGTAACTGAAAACAGACTACAGGAAGGATTATGTATGACTTTCCTGAGATCTGATAGTTTTGGGGGTCATAAGGATTATTTACATACTAATATATATTAACATATGTATAGATTCCAGAAAATAAAAGTGGTCTAAGTTTCTATGGTGATATCACTGTTTACACTTTACCTCTGCCACTCTCTCTGCTGGGGTGAAAGGTCAAATACTGCCTGCAAGAGAAGAGAACACAGTCACTAGCAAATAAATCCCTCGGGGTTCATACAGCACCAGTTTTAATGTTTTTCTATGAACAAGAAACAAACTTACAGTACTGCTAAGACATATTCATGATTTAATCTGTAATGTTTTATTCAAAGATAGCATAGAAAAGCTTTACTAATCTATTTTCCCTATAGGGACTAATGCAAGCTGACAATCAATCAGAAGCACAAAATGGGTATTTTAGGACTTAATCACTCAAATTTCCATTACTAAAGCTGAAAACTAATTAAAACTGAAAGGGTAACACTGGGGATGGAGGTGACAGATAGGACAAAGCATAAATGGGAACTCGGGCACCTGCAGTCCTTCTTCCTGATATGAAATAGTCACAAAGCCACACACCTTTGTTGAAAAAGAAACCTTAAAATGTCCCCATAAAATGAAAAACAAAAAACACAAAGTTAAGAATAGCAGAGAGCAAAGGCCACAGGGGCAAAGGAGAGTATTTGGCTGGCGAAGCATTCCCCTTGCAAACATCAAGAACTGAGTCTGATCCCATGCAAAATAGCCAAACGTGTGTAATCCCCACTGAAGCAGGCACACGTGGGTTCCTGAGACTAACTATTGGCTAGCCTAAAGGTTAAGTTCCAGGATAATGGAAGAGATTCTTATCTCAAAAAAATATGGTGGTCAGCACCTTTCCTGATGACACCAGAGGCTAACTTCAGGTCTCAATATGCATGCACATGTGTAAATGAGTACGCACACATACAAGCTAGAAAAAACACTATAAATGAATATTCTGAACAGTATAAAATGCAAATGTCTCAGTGTCTACTGGTAACCATTTGGATCAGGTATCATGACAAGCAAACCTATTCCATAATGTGCTACGGGGTGAGTCAGTTATGTTAAGAACAGCCTGTACTTTGAAACTAATAGAATATCAGCATTAAACAGATAAATGTCAATGAGATTCCCTCAGATTATGATAAGAAAGCTATAGCTCAAATGTTTTTAAAGATTTGGGCTTGGTGAAAATAGCATAGGCCATAAAGTCCTGAGATAACTGAAAAGTACAAATTTCCATTCTTATGGCAAATACAAAGAGAAAGGAAATCTGATGGAAAGCAGTAACTTAAATATAACAGACATTTGAGGCCTATCCAAAATGCCAGCAATAGCTATTTCAAGTTTTTGATACCATGTATAACTTTTCTCCATCACAAGTTTCTACAGAGTTTAGATTATTTTTAAAATAAAAGAAAAAAAATCAGACAAAATCAAGAGCAAATGTCTAAAGTATTTTCCAGCACACATTTTAAAACCACATAAATCAAACTTACTGGTTCATAAGATAGACCATCTGCAGATGCAACCATGGTCTCTGCTAAATCCAGTACATCTGCTCCAACATCTGCATTAAAACAAAGTTTTTACTCTCTGTAATCCAATCAAAACTATCATCTGCTATAGAATAACTGAGATAACTTTCATTTGTTCTAAAGTTAAAACAGTAGCATTATATAGCTTTTATAGACAGTATTCCAAAATTTAAATTTTTTTTTCTTTTTGCTCTGCAAAAGATGACACATGGCTTTGTTTTTTTTGTTTTGTTTTGTTTTTTTAAAAAAAAGGCTAAGGTTAATTGACTAGCTTGGCAAAATTAAATACCCTCTAAGTACTAAAGATACTGAACACAGCTGAACACAATGCTAATCCCAAAAATCATTTTAAGGATTCAAAAAATAAGGCAAATCTACTGAGATTTTAAAAAATACCAAATAGAAAACTTTTACTTTGAAAGGCTAAAATTTTAATGGTATTTAAATATTCAAATATGACATTTAGGATCAGTACTGACTTAAAATTCAGTTATAATGCATTCCTTATTTCTTAAAACCATTAACATAAAAAAACTGAATGAGACTTCATTGTTTTAGAACTGATCCTTTAAACAAGGTAAACCTTCTTCACTACTAAAGTGCTGAACTAATGTCTTATTGGTTTTTCACTTTTCAAGTAGTAACTTAGAAGATGACTTCCATGCAAATCATCATTGCAGATTCAAGCATAATGTACCAGACCATCAGTACCTTTCCACTTCTATCCATACAATCAGTACAATATCACTCTTCGCCTAACAGAAACCCTGCATCTGTGTTTTAAACTGCAGAGTATAGATGTAAAAAGATCAGGTGAAACAATGCAATGTGGAGTGTGGGTAGAAAGCCTGACTCCCCACATAAGACAGACAGGCTACCTAAATTACAACTCTGATTTCTTTACACTGTGGTCATGTTCAAGTCAAATCTCTTCACATTCAGAAAAGCCAATGAGTTGACAGCCTGGCAGTGGTGTAGGTGTACTCACACTGACACTTCATGGCAACAGTAATGTCTATGTTGATTCTCAATTTGCTGAAAGAGAAAAGGGCAACCGTCAGTACCCATCAATCAGTAAAATTCCAGAAAAGAAAACCAACACTCCTATGAAAAATGTGAAAAAATTTCAGACAATAAAACACAAGTTAGAACTTAACTTGCATTCCTTAAAATCAAACAAGAACATTTAAAAAAAATGCTCTTCTGTGTGAACTACCTGATGTGGGTATGGGGAACTGAACTCTGATCTTCTGCAAAAACAATGTGAACTCCTACCTGCTGAGCCATCCCTCTGGTCTCCTAAAAGTTTCACTTAAGTGATTACTCAAAATACATTTCTGCTTCTCCATGTTTAACAGTCATCTTTGTTAACAGCGACTCCACAGCCAAATGTCCCAAGAAACTAAGGATGGCCTATTTAAACGCCAGCTAGAACAGTCCTTTAAAGACATAACACCTGAATCAAGAAGTAGGAATTCCAAGTTTTTTCTTCCATTATCATAAAAACCACACATCATACATTATGCTGGGTGTCCTTCAATGCCATTTCTTTACTATGGAATGGAATTATCAGGTAGATTGTAACGGGAAACCAGAAGCTACCTAGGTAAACTCTGATGACGTCAAGAAACCAGAGCCGGGCAGGGCATGGTCAACTGGAAAGAGCCCCGGAAGAGGAAAGAGCCTTGCCCTTTTTTGACCTGTGGCGTGGTTAGGAAGGACCGCTCAGTTTGGACCTCTCCTGTGCGCTGTTTCTCCCTTTTTCCCTCTAAATACCCTCTATACCATAAGTGGCTTTAAAATAATAAACATTACCTAAATATATAAATATAGTGGCCTAATAAGTTCCGTGACAATAGATTCTCCAGGTACAAGTCTTAGTGCTCAGGAGCATAAACGCCCAACAGAAAAACAGTCCCCTCAGAACCAGGCCTGCATCAGGACAGATGAGAACACCTGATGCTGATGGATTTTACAGCCCTTTCATTTTGAGACAGGCTCTCACTATATAGCCCTGGGTGGTCTGGAACTTATTATGTAGATCAGGCTGGCCTTCAACTCGGAGATTCATTTGTTTCTGACTCCTGAGTGCTGGTGTGTACCACCACAGCTGGCTTTACATGGCCTTAACACAAGATTCAACCAACACTTGGCTTTCAAATAACTAGCTCATATAAAATTAACTTCCAAATACCAGTATTAATTAACCATTATGTGGTGGTTTGAAATAGAAATGTTCCCAACAGGCTTGTGTATTTTCAATACTTGGTTCTCAGTTTGGTGAGGTCTTACTGAAAGCACATTACTGGGGGAGAGCTTTGAGGGTTTTATGTAGCCTACACCCACTTCCTGCTCATTTTCTCTGGTATTATGGATTCTAGCCCCTGGAGCCACAATCCCCTTTCCCCCCAAAACAAAACACCTCTTTCTACAAGTTATTTTTAGGCAAAGTATTTCATCACATCAACAGAAGTCACCAATACACATTACTAATAAGAGAATGACATAAATATTCAGTTCTGTGCTATCAAAACTTGCATTTCAACAGCAACAAAACTTTTCCAGAGCATCCCAGTCTTAAGATTGTCTGGAAGTCAAACCATTTGATGTGAGTGCATGTAAAGTTCAGGGAGAGCCTAAAGAACCAGTGGTGGAAGCCAAGAAGACAGGTTCTCATCTACCTGAGAACACAAACAAAATCAAGTATTTCAATGATGCTAAACACAAAGGAAGAGCAGCAATACAGTCCCTGAAAAGTAACAAGTACCTTGAATACTAACAGACAAGTAATACTATAGGCAAAGAGACCAAGACCCAACAAAAGTTAGTTGTATAACTAGCCCAATGTTATGCATAATTTATAAATTTCAGGTTATTTACGTCATAAACCCCTGAGAAAATACTATACTTATTATTTTTAATTTATAGAATAGAAAGTCAAAGCACACACAATACAGATTTAGTGATGTGTCTACAATTGTGTGCATGATGTAGTCATGAGTAGAGCTGGGATGTAAAGGAATAGTAAAAGTACTTCTCTGGTCATTATCTGCAACCCATCAGAAACATCCAAATAAAGTTACTTTCGTCTCTTAGTACTTTGTCTTCAAAGGTTTAAAAGTCATCTATATCAAAATTCAGGTTAGCTTAGACACTGCCAACACATACCCAGGCTAAGGAAAAACATGTTTCTAGGCACTTTTTTGGGGCAAGTGGGGGGGGAGTATCCAAGTGCATACTCAACCTGTTTTAGAATTTAATCAGTATTTAGATGATTCTAAAATGCTTCAACTAATACAAGCAACTAATGAGAATTTCCAGTGCTATTTCTTCAAAACTTAGATAACTTTTTAAAAATGTTATTTTTATGTGAATTTAAGAGTATCAAAAAGAAAAATTTAGTTACCTAGAAAAATCCTTGTCTACTTCATATTCATACTTCATCCACGTATCTTGATACACTGAGAATTCCATTATTGTTAATAAAGCCATAGTGGTAAATGCTATTAGAGAAACTGAGGAATCAAATAAAGAAAAATAGAATTAAAGCAATAAAAAAAGTAAATAGCTATCTTAAGCAGAATTAAAATGAGGGAAATAGGAAGTATTCAACATAAACATTATTTGAATAAGCAATATAAATGGTTTCTCTTAAAATGTCATAGATGGCCGGGAGTGAAGACTGATCCAAGCATTGTTGGGCCAGTGTGACCATAGGACTGTCGGT